>CAUYLG010037352.1:0-64106 GCA_963573385.1 Cacajao melanocephalus
TGCATCCCAGGTAGCTCATGTTTGGTGTTCTGACACGGGAGACACGGGAGACACGGGAGACACGGGAGACACGGGAGACACGGGAGACACGGGAGACACGGGAGACACGGGAGACACGGGAGACACGGGAGACACGGGAGACGGGCCAATTTAAAAAGTGTAGCATCCTGCCATTCCCAGCAAGGAGCGTATACCCCCAAGGAATGTCTGGGTTTGGCTCCCTCAGTGGGCCTCAGTACTGTACAGAGTCATGTACATAAGCCACATGCACTGCACTGCCCCTGATGGTGTGCTAAGGAACTGACTACAAGCAAACTTCACAAGTATCCAGCCCCTAGCATAAGATGTGATATCCCCCGTATTCACTACTTAATACTTGAGTGAGCCGGATTCCTGAGTGAAAACAGTGATGAATGCAGAGGCATAGATTAAGGAGCTACATCTTAAGAATTTAAGAACAATGCTACTCATTCAGCTTAAAAAGAAGCTGCTTCTGTGGAATTTGCATGATTTCTCTTTCATGGACATACTTACTAGTGGGCGACAACTGTTGGCGTTAAAAATCCATCACCAAAATCTAGGTGAGACGCTTTCATCATCCAAATTTCAAAACACTGAATACTAAATAAAATTATACAAATAAATGAAATTATAATTTTTCTGCAAGAAAATTTAAAGAGACAAGGATTTCAAAAGATTCTGAAGGGAAAAAAAGGCAGCTATGATACAAAATCCCTCTAATACTATATAAGTAAAATCCTAAATATCATATCTATGACATCTCTCTCTCTCTCTCTCTCTCCCCCCCCCACCTCCGTATCTATGTCTAATTTTTAACCAAAAGAAATCTCCTTGGGAATAAGTCTGATTAATGGCTTCTAAAAATGACTGAGAAAATATTTCCTCCTGAATTTCCTTATTCAGTCTTTACTTATTACTCTCAAAATAACACAATAGGAGCATAAAGAAGCTAAATGACCTATTTCTTCAGAGAATCCATTTATTAAAGGGAAAATGAAATATTCCCACTTCAGGTGGAATTACATTTATGTAACTGGTGACTTTTTTTTTTAAAGCATGTTGAGTAAAGTGAGGGCTATTTAAAGTCTCTTTTTGTAAATGGAATCATACTTTAAATATGCTTAGAGCTTACTATTTTAAAGGAATACTTAATCCTTTCATAATGAAAATTGAGTTTACACACACACACACATATTTAAATGGCTGTCATTTGTTCAGTGCCAAAAGACTTACAGTAACAGGGATTTAAGCATACTAGGCATCCAGAAAAGGTTTTGGGGATCAACAGAGCTGCTACTTAGGAGAAAATGTGTTTCCTGTGGTGGCATGAAGTGAATGTGTGGAACAAGCCATTTTAGAGCACTGGCAGGCTATAGAGTGTTAAGTGCGGGAGTAAATGATTCAGACCAGGACTCCTCACCCTGTGGCCATGTGGTCCCAAGGGGCGATCTTTTAAAAAGGTAAGCTCTGACGTTGTAGGTCTGTGGTTGGGTCTGAGGAACTATATTTATTATGATAAGCCCCACCTGTTGATAATGTTGTTGGTCTGAAGACTGCACTTTGAGAAGCAAGGGGCTAGTAGAGACAACCATCGGAGTTCAGAGAAGAGAAATGAATATGATCTGGCCTTGAGACCTCTCTCGAACCTCTTCTAGTCATATGAATAATTCTGTCTTAATTTATCTGCTTATGGTACACACACACACCTTAAGCAAATTAAGTCATTGTGATTTCATATACCAGCATATAAGAGAGATTGACGGTTTGGTTTCAGACCACTGCAATAAAGTGAATCACATAACTACTTAAGTTTCCCAGTGCCTTTAAAGTCATGTTTATATTATAGTTTACTACATGTACAATAGCACTATGCCTAACAAAATGTAGACAACTTCTTTATTGCTAAAAAAAAAAAAAAATGCTAGCAATCGTCTGAGACTTCAACTAAGGTCTGTGGAAAGTAGTTGGTTTCTAGTGAGACTACCATGGAAAGGCAGCCTGTGTAGTAGTTATAAGCACCAGCTTCTGCACCTGACTGCTAGAGTATAAATCCGGTCTCTACCATGTAGCCAAGTGATCTTGGGTAAGTTACTTGACTTCTCTGGTCTTTGGTTTCATTGATACATTTTTTAAATCCTTATGCCAATAGCACATTGTCTTAATTACTGTAGCTTTATACTAAATCTTGATTTCAAGATTTAATATAGTGTGAGTCCTCTAAGTTTGCTGTTCAAGGTTTTGGTTGCTTAATAAACCTATTCTAGGACCTTTGCAGTTCCATGTAAGTGTCTGGATCAGTTTGTCAATTTCTATTAAAAAGCCTGTTGGAATTTTGATTAGGATTGCAATGAATCAGTCAATTTTGGGATGATTGGCACCTTAACAATAGAGTTTTCCAATCCATAAACATATCTCTTTATTTGTCTTTAATTTCTCTTTGTAATATTTTTTAGTTTTTAATGTAAAAGAAGTATACATCTTTTTGTTAAGCTTATTAAGTACCTTATGTTTTTTGATGCTATTATACATGGCATTAAAATTGTTTTCCAATTTATTGCTACTGGTACATTAAAATTGATTTTTGTATATGATCTTGTGTCTTGCACATATTGTTATACTTATTTCTAGTAGAGTTTTAAATATCAACTAGGATAGTAGGGTTTTGTAATCCTAAATTAATTAGGATAAATAATACCATCTGAGTAGAGGAAGTTTTCCTACTTCTCCAGTCTTTATATCTTTTATTCTTACTTTGTTGTACTGCTAGGACCTGCAGTCTAATAATGAATAAAAATTAAAATCCTTGTCTTGGTCTTCATCATAAAGAGAATGCATTCAGTATTTCAGCATTAAATATTTCAGCTATAGATGTTTCATAGTTGCCTTTTATTAGATTGGGAATTTCTTAATTTGCTGATAGCATTTATCTTGAATGGGTGTTGGATTTTGTTAACCTGCAAACCTACATTTATTGAGATGATTGTATGGTTTTTCTGCTTTATTTTGTTATATAGAGACTTTTTTTTTTTTTTTTAAATAAATACAGTCTTGCTCTGTCTCCCAGGCTGGAGTGCAGTGGCAACATCTTGGCTCACTGCAACCTCTGCCTCCCGGGTTCAAGTGATTCTCCTGCCTCAGCTTCCCTAGTAGCTGAGACTACAGGTATGTATCACACCCAGCTAATTTTTGTATTTACAGTATTACAGTAGTATTTGCCATTTTGGCCAGGTTGGTCTTGAACTTCTGACCTCAAGTGATCCATCCGCCTCAGCCTCCCAAAGTGCTGGGATTACAGGTGTGAGCCACTGTGCCTGGTGGAGACTTCTTCATATATATATATATATATATATATATATATATATATTTTTAAACTACGTCGACTTTGCATTTTTGAAATAAAACCCACTTGGCTATATAATGCTCAATTCAATTTTCCCGTTTAAGGAAATTTTTGCATCCATGTTCATTAGGGTATTTATAATTTTAGTTTCTGGAGTTGTGTTTGTCAAGTTTTGGTGTAAGTTGTACTTGCCTCATAAAGTGAGTTGGGAAGCATTTAATTCTCCTGTATTTTTTAACAAGAGTTTAAGATTGACATTAGTCATCCCAAGTCTCTGTGGAACCAAGTCTCTATAGAGGGCCCTCTTGTGGATACCAAAATCCATGGATGTTGAAGTTGTTGGTATAAAACGGTGCAGTATTTGAAGATACTTTATGCATATCCTCTTGTATACTTTAAATTATGTCTAGATTCTTTATCACACCTTATACAAATGCTATGTCAACGGTTGTATACTGTATTGTTTAGGGAATGACAAGGGAAAAACGTCTGTATGCGTTTAGTACAGATGTACTGTTTTTTTGTTGTTGTTGTTTTTTTTTTTTGCAAATATTTATGATCCAAGGTTGGTTGAACCTATGGATGCAGAGGTCTGGCTGAATTTCGAGATTGTTAATCTGGAATCTTCATGTTTCCATATAAAAGTTTGAATTGGCTTGTCCATTTCTATAAAAATAGCCAGTTAGAATTTTGATTGAGACTGTATTGAACTGATCAATGTTGGTTACAGTTTACTAGCAAAATGATCTGGGCTTAGTTTTACTTGTTGAAAAGTTTTTGATTATTCAAGTTTTGTGCATATAGAACTATCCAGTCTTTCTGTGTGTACATGAATTCTGGCAACTTGTATCTTTCAAAGAATTTGTATATTTCATCTAAGTTGTCAGATTTATTGGCATGATGCTTATCCTTAATGTCTGTAGGATATGTAGTGATGTTCTCCCTTTCTTTCTTAGTAGTTCTTGTGTTTTATTTTAATTAATTAATTTATTTATTTTATTTTAATTAATCTCTAAAATATTGGTGCTGTTAATTTTCTGTGTTTTCAGTTTATGTCGATTTCTGTACTTTATTACTCTTTCTTTCTTGTTTTTGGTATAATTTGCAAAAGCCATTTTACGGCTATCTTAAGGACAGTGCATTCCTGTATTTGCAATGATGTTTCCTTGCCAGGGCTTAACATTTAGGTGGTTCTGACATAACTATGGATGGCTTTTTGGTTTTCTGATAGGTGTCTCCTTCATGCATTAAGGGATATTAGCAGCTCCTTGGATACTCCTTAGATAAGAAAAACTAGGCTTTTCCTCCCGCTTTTAAATTAGCAATTCAGATGAAGCCTGAGTGATCGAGGGAGAAAAACTTGTTTGATAATTATGTACATGTAGGACTCCGATATTTTCTTTTTCTGAAAATGGAATCATTAAAGAGTACAGCTTTTGGAGAAATGCACCAAATAGGAAACTAAAATTAGACTTTATTTCTCAAAGTCTGTGATTCAGTGAAAGAAATGATTAATCTCTGCCGTTAACATTAATATTTAGGTTTAAAAGAATGTTGAGTTCACTTCTAAATGGAGTCAATGTTAGCTTCAGTCAGTAACCTAGAAACCACGGTTCTGTGAGTTTCTGTCCACTCTTTTTCCCTGCCTTTGCAGAACCATGTTACAGACCGTATCTAAGTCAGCTGTGTATCCACTACTGGCAGACTTTGTTCTGGCTTAACCCCTGAGACAACATGGTGGCAGTAGTTAGAGCCCCTTCCTCAGCTCCTGAACCTTCTATGGGCTCTACATTTTTTTCCCACTTCTGTGCATGTGAATTGCGATTGCTACTGTGCGCCCCGTTTTTAAGTTCCCTTAAGGCCTCTCAGGGTCTCCCAAGAACTAGAGCTCTGCTGTGCTCTTAGTCATTCTCTTCAATTCTAGGAACTTGTTCCTGGGCCTTACCTGGTACTTAGACTTGCTAAGGACAGGTCATTCTTCAGCCCTGTCTACCTTGAATCTGGGGTTCTTCTCCTGACTGTTCTTCATCCATCTCTTCCCCACTTGCCAGACCTAAGCTTCCAGGGAACCTGGGTTTCTGGCCCCTGCCTGCTTGTCTGGCCCCATTGTGAGCCTCTGCAGCCATATCTGCAAGCTGATGCCTCATCCCATTGGAAATCCTGGCTTAGTCTACACCTTTCTTCCCACAGCCTTCAAAGAAAGGTCAGTGCTTTGCCACATCTTGAGAAATGATTGTTGTAAATTATTTGTACAGCTTTACAGTTTTAAAATCTGATTGTATGCGTTAGTGACATTAAAAAATGAAATAAACTATACTGATTCTGTATAATCTCTTTGTAATCTATACACATTAGAATTTAATATAATACATATTGAATATATTCAGGTGTATAAACATCTGCTGTCTACACCCCCACTAAAAAAAGGTGCTCAATAAATATTGTTCGTTTGAGTTTCCTGTGTTATATAAGGTAGAACTCTCTCAGATTATAATGGATGATAATCCCTTTTTCATAAATGATACAGTTTTGTTAAATACACTCTCGACAAGCATTAACACTTAACATACTAGTCTTGTCAAATCCACTATTTGAGTAAACACAAACTCATAGTGTTGGAGGTGGTAATAATCTTGAGTTAATTGACAAGAATGAATCAATGTTAATTATTGGCGGAAAAAAGATAACATTGTCATTTCACAGCATATCATCAGCTTCCTGGGTTAGTGAGAACATGCCCAGACCTGGGCTGCCTCCGTGTGGACCCTAGGGTATCCTACAAATAGGAAGAGAGTATTTGATGTGGAATAGCTTAAGATATTTCAAGGATGACCACAAAGGAGAGAGGGAAACTCAGGAGTATAAAGATCACCAAGAATGCTCAAACCAAGAATGCAGGTTGATAAGAATGAATACATCCTTTGACACTGACCTGGTCTCTCTCCAGGGCACCAGACCAAAATTTCCAGCCCCTTGCTACATATCTGAAACTGCCTAAAACACAATATATCCAGAATGGAAATATTCATTAATTGAACAGTTACTCATCAGACCCCACTGTTTGTCAGGCACAGTGAACACAGGAGGTGGGGTCCCTGTCCTCTGTTAGTGTGCAGTTAGTTGATCTTGTCCCACTGGCTTCCCTTCCGGGTTCCTTCCAGGACCCACCATGGGATCTGTGCTCCTGCCCCATCCATGGCTCCCGCTAGCCTGCCAGTTGGCTTATCCCATCTCCTTGGATTACTTCACAACCCATCCTCTCCTTTGCATCTCCTCTAATGCTATCTTGGTTCAACAGCTTCCCCATAGCTTCCTGAAAGCACTCTGCATTCCTTATCTTGCTTTTCTACCCTGCTGTGCTTACCCTTTGATACATGTACCCAAAAACTCATTGTCTATTTTTGTCTGTTTCTTCAAGGACACTGTAACCCACCTGAGATTAGACAGTCTTCTTCATCAGTATGTCCCTAGCACCTACCACGGTGACATTTAGTAAATATTTGTTGAATGAATGATAAAACATAATGTGAATTATATCTGGAGATCATGCAATTTTAGTGAAATAATGAGGGCTTTTTTTAAAGACAGGGTCTCCCTCTGGTACCTAGGCTGGAGTTTAGTGGCATGAATACGGTTCACTACAGCGTTGACCCCCTGGGCTCAAGTGATCCTCCCAAGTAGCTAGGACCACACGCACAAACCACCATGACCCCCCCACCCCTGCTTTATTTTTTTGGCAGAGTCAGGGTCTCACCATGTTGTTCAGGCTAATCTTGAACTCCTGGGATCAACCGATCCAACCTGCTTAGCCTCCCTAACTGCTGGGATTACAGGTGTGAGCCATGAAGCCAGGTCCTTCCCTGTGTTGTGACCAAGGCCTCAGTTTGTAATGGATATAGCAACACTGCACTTCATAAGGATTGGTGTGAGAATTTAATGTAAATAAATCACTCAAAAATTATCCAGGTACTTAAATGTTACTAATCTATAAAATGTATTTGCAGTGACTTTCTGCTCTCTAAATTAAAATTGCTTAGGTTATTATAGTATTTATGTTTGGCATGATTTGACTCCAAACTACCATTCAGGTTCTTCTCTGACCTCCATCCATGTGAACTTTCGACGTGCTCCCTGATTCCCATTTCCTGGATGCCCTGGTTGCCTCCAGCACATGCACGTTTCAGCACCTTTGCTTACCTTGTTCCTCAGCCTAGATTGTCATCTTATCCCACATCCTTCACCTAATACAGTCCTTCTAGGTCCAGCTCAAGTGGCACTGGTCTCCTAAAAGATTCCAGTGTTCAGTTTCATCACAGAAGAATGTTTCATCATGCTTCTGTTCTCTAGCACCATTCAGTACCTCCTTATTTTTCTTTTATTATGGTTATGGTTCTGGTGTTGCCATTAATGCAATTGAGTTATTTCAGGGCTCTCTTTCTTGGCACATAGTAGGATTGTACCTCCCTGTCCAGTTAGTTAGGTGTGGCCATGTGACTGTCTTTAGCCAGTGAAATATGAGTAGTAGTGGCATGTTGCTTAAAAGCCAGTGTGTACCTCACCGTGGTCCCCTTTTCCTTTGGCATGTTCAAGATGGTAGTCCCTCTCCCAGCCTGGGTCCCTGAGAGAGGCCCTCTGCTGATGCATGGTGAAAATGTGGCATGAGGAAGGAATAAGCCACTGAGACAGTGAGGTCCTTGGTTACTGCAGCATAATTTGGCCTGTCTTATACAGTTGTTTACATGCATGTCTTCACTAGATTATACGTGTCTTCAAGGCAGGCTCTGTGTGTAATTTTTTTTGTAAGTGGATATAGACCTGCTTCTAAGCCTGCTGCACCTAGTGGGTTCTCAAAATAATTTTACTTGAATCTTCCTGGAACATTGGAGAAAATACTGACTTGGGGAGAACCAGGAGTTAATAATATTTTAGAAAGACCACATAATACATGCTGGAGTAAATATCTGGCTTCAGAACCTTTAGAAGGAAAGAAATTTGTGGAAGAGAAGAGGTGCAGCTACAGAGATAGGCCGGCTCTACCATAGTCATGTTACTTCACTTGCCGTGTCACCGGCGAATGTTGACTTTGTCTTCAGCATCGGCAGACAGTTCTAGAAGGACACCTGAAGCTTGAGCTTTATCCTAACATGTTTTTCATGAACTTATAAGATTTATATGCCATGTTTTATTTTTTTACTTGTTTTTAAATGCATTTTTATTCATAAGCCAATCAGTGATTTGTAGTGAATTTTAAAGTCATTAGTGTGAATTAATGCAGTATGGAAGTGATACTGTTTTCTAGATGTATTAAGGAGACGTCTGTTTTAACATTAATTTACAGAGAATTTTTTTAATAAAGGCAGAAGACATGAGTCATTCTAATTAGATACATGTACAGTTTCAATAGCACTAATAGAACTATTCATTTTACTAGCTTGAAAAGAAGATTAATGGTTTGTATCACTTGAGTTTCTCAATCATTAATCAGTCAGGTCTTGGATTCACTGATGTGCCTTCAAAGCAGCTGGATATGGGCCTCCATGGCATAGCATTGTGAATCCATTTTTTCCGGAAGAAATAATTTCAGGAGTGAAAATCACCCCTACAACTCCCTAAACTTCAGGTCCCAGCATTATAATTGTACTCTTTACAGGAATTCACTTGCCGCTTGTCAGCCCTATGTGTATAAATGATATTGGTGTAACTCCCCAAAAGATAGGTTTTTGCTCAAAGGATTTTTGGCATTTATTTAAACATCAATAGGTTCTTTATAAAAAATCTGACTTAGATTTTTAGTTAGAAGTCTATTTTTATTTCATTTAAATTAAATTATATGAATGTATATACTTGAGCGTCGTTTTTGTTTCTCCTGTGGACAGATGCTTTTCTTTCTTAGTACAGCTACACCAAACATGGATGCAGTCTCACAACGTATATTGTTGAGTGATAGGAAGCAAGCCCCAGAAGAATGCATACAACACACCATTTAAATAAAGGTCAAACACAAACCTGCAGACATGCATAATAAAACCATATATTTAAAAGACTAAATACAGAATTCAAGGTAGTGATTTCTTGATGGGGAAGGAGGAGGATATGACTCGGGAAGGATATGCAAGAGTGTCGCTGTTTAATACTGCGTTTTTAAAATTGGGTGATGGGCCTACAGACATTCGTTTCATTTCTTTGTTTTATACACATGTAGACATTTGTATTTGTGTCTGAATGTTTTATAGTTATCTCTTGTAAACAATGCCAACACCATAGATTTGGATTTTAAGAAATAAAAATGATAGGATTTTTCAAGACTTCTCAGTGGACTGTTTGCAGCAGGTAGATGCTAAAAGATGATGGTATAACTTAGGGGTTGGCAAACAACAACACACCGACCAAATCTGACGGGTTGCTTGTTTTTGTTGGTTCATGAGCTCAGAATGGTTTTTACAGTTTTGAGTTTATTTTAAATCCAAAGACAAATATACTCACATATGAAAATTATATAAAATTTTAGTTTCAATATTCAAAAATGAAGTGTTACTAAAATACCAACGCATTCATTCATTTAGTATTGTGTATGTCTACTTTCATACTGGCATGGTGGAATTTGGTAGTTGCAACAGAGACCGTATGACCTTCAAAGAGTAAAATACTTACTATGTGACCCTTTATGGAAGGTTTGCTGACCCTTTATATAATGGAAAAGAAATTGAGATTAGAGGTAAAAATTAACTCCAAGTTTTCAGAAGGCAGTCAAAACTGATTTTGAATCTTCGCTCAGCTTGCTACTGGATGGAACTCTCTGACCTTTACTAGAAATTATTTAAAAGAGCAGTGAATATGAAAATGTCCAGCAAACTGGTTGGTATACTTTTTATAAAGAGACTTGAGGTTTCATTAGTTATGCTACTCACTGGGGAGATTCTAGGCATGCCATGCAACCATTTTATTTATTTTGTTTGCTCTGGAGGAGTTGCATTAAATGAGGTCCCTTTCTAAAAGGGTCAAATAGCTCAGATGTAGATGTTAAACAATTCCACCATTCCATCAAAATGAGGCTTGAATTCAGGAGTACACTTTAGCCAGATTTTTTTTTTTCGAAGTACCTGTTTTAAATGTAAGAACTCTTTTAAAGCA
Organism: Cacajao melanocephalus; assembly: GCA_963573385.1. Classification (NCBI taxonomy): domain Eukaryota; kingdom Metazoa; phylum Chordata; class Mammalia; order Primates; family Pitheciidae; genus Cacajao; species Cacajao melanocephalus. The sequence goes on from CAUYLG010037352.1 coordinate 10,493, forward strand.
TCAAACACATCCTAAAATAATCAGTCTTCAGAGACCCCTCCCACATGGATGCTTTTATTTTTCTCAAAACAAGCGTGAATTGACTTAGAGGCTGACTCAAGGATGTAATGGCACCCTCCAGCATGGTGAATGCATTCACGGGGGAGTTGCGCCTTAACACAGCCTGCATTCCTTGCACCTGGCTCCAACCCCAGGACATCAGCTGTTTGGATGGGCAGATGGATGAACCACCATTGTGGACAGGAGTTTTTTGGTTCCCAAGCAGCTTTTTTACTCTAAGTGGCTGAAAACAGACATGGGTGAAGAGAGGGGAGACAGAGGTGTTACCTACCTCTACGTAATAGACATGTAGGATTCTCAGCTCCAGCCCAGCCTAGACCCTTATTGGGGATTAAATTTGATATCTTAATATGCGATGCCTCTGGAACAGGAGCTGGCAAATGGGATTTCCATTTCATTAGGGGTCAGGGAGCTAGAATAAAGTTACCTTTCATGTTATCTGTTTCCTTGGATTTACTTATTCCTGGACATTAAATTCTGCTGTTGAAAAGTTGCTCCTTGGAATTGAAAATTGCTTCCTATGATATGTCTGAGAATATGAAATAATATAAAGTGGGCTAGGTCGGTGTGGGCCTGAAGTGATGCTTACATGAATTACCATCTCTGGAGGGACACTTGTTTCAAAGTAGGAGTTTATTCGTGCTTGACTCCCCAGTGTGATGTCTGGGATTGACAAGGACCTAACTCCTTACCCCAGCTCTGAGGAGAGCATACTTGTCTTTTTTTGTGAAATAATCGAATATGGATGAAGCTGTTTCCCTGTGAAGCCATTTCTGTTGAACTAAAATACAAAGGAAAATCGGTGACCTTGAATTAGGCTTGTTGGCATTGTTGTTAGCTTTCAAAGGCCCTTTCATTTCCATTTAATGGTTTTCTTCTGAACAAACTATTGTAAGGAGTCTAATATGCAGTTTTTCAAAACCAACGTCAGAAACCTGGTTATTATTTTGTACCTAATTTGGTTAGAAAAGTATGAAGCCCTATGAGTTAAAATGTCATGCTATCACTTCTCAGAATGGCACTTCTAAAAATTGGGTTTTGGTCTTCTGGATAACTTAGTATTTCTTGAACTACTGATATCAAGAATAAGTGGTATTTTTCATGATCTTTCTTGTCTGCAGAGTTTGTGACAGGAATTTTGTGCGTGAAGGATGCCTGTGTGGTTGAATGTGTTCTTGCATCCATCTTACTCGTATTCAGATATCTGAAGCTATACATGTCAACTTACTCATTCAACATCTATACATAAAAGCGTCCATTAGATGATAGGCACAGTGCTGTTACAGGGGTCATGAATGGAAATAACACTATAAATCCCTGCCCTCTTGTAGCTAACATTCTTTTAAAATACTGATAGCAGAATTAGAACAAATGCTCCTGATACAAGAGAGAATGAAATATAGTTTTTATTTTCTGCATTTAAAAATCACAACAAGTAACTTATCTGGTACTTCCAAGAGTGTGAGTTTTTTTAACTTGGTAATAATTTTAATAGGCAGGGTGCAGTGGCTCACGCCTGTAATCCCAGCACTTTGGGAAGTTGAGGTGGGCAGATTGCTTGAGCCCAGGAGTTCGAGACCAGCCTGGGCAACATGGTAAAACCCTGTCTCTACAAAAAAATACAAAAATTAGCCTGACATGATGGCATGTGTGCCTGTGGTCTCAGCTGCTTGGGAGCTGAGATGGGAGGATTACTGATCCCTGGGGAGGTTGAGGTTGTGATCATGCCACTACACTTCAGCCTGGGCAATAGAGTGAGATCCCGTCTCAAAAAAAAAAAAAAAAAAAGAAAAGAAAGAAAAACAATGATTGCTCTGATAAAAGGCCTTGTTACTTTACTTATTCCTATACGTTACTTATTCCTACTATTTGAGTGCATACTGTGTCAGACTCTGTGCTGAGCATTCCCATTTACCCCATTTGACAGATAAGCACTGCAACATGTTATCTACTTGGTAGAGAGATACTCTCTTACACATGGAATTTTAAAAAGGGTTTAATTAATCACTTATGGCAAGTTCAGTGATAGTTCCACAGTGACCGAATCCAAACTGTGCAGAATTGAGGGTGGTGGGCAAGAACCAACGGTGAGCTCCCAGTTCTGGAATCCTGGGAGACCGAGGTGACACAGGTCCTCTCCTTCCTGCCACTTACTCCAAGCACAAACATGCTGGATGAAATATTACATATGACCCTCATTTAAAGACACAGGAAGAACTTGAGCGGGAAAGAGGACAGAAGGAAGAACAAAATGAAACTGTAGGGGAAGGGAGTTGCTGTTAACCGCAGGAGCAAAACAAGAGCCAGAGCTCTGAGTGTGAGCTGCCGTAGTGTGGTGTCTATAGCTTCTGTATGGCCAGGAAGTACACCTGGAAGCAACAGTTGCATGAACCTAAATGATCAAAGCCAACCAAACTGGTCAATTAGTCAAACTTGGCTTCATTACAGGAAAAAAAAGGACCTCAATTTAACTCTATTCTTCAGCTTGAGGAATCAATGCATTTGAGGGGTAAGGGGTTGACAGTGGCAATAAAACACTGGGCTCTTTTCTCAGCTTTAACTTTGCCTCATACCTTCATCAAGCTACCTTAGACCCTCCTCCAGCAGCTCCAAGCCCCTGATTGTCACTTCGGTTTAAGCCTTTATCTTGGGCTCCAGTTGGTGAAGTGATTATTTTAAAGTTGCCATTGTCAGTGTTTTGGAGAATGCCTTGCATTTTGACCACGCTGGTGAAGGAATTAGTAAGTTAAAGGCTAACCCTGCATGATCAAGGTATCAAAACAGCTTGAAGACTGCCATTTTAATGCACTTTTACAAGGCTGTGCAACTCCGTGCTTACACAAGTGGCCAGTTTTTAAGTGACCATCCACATGGAGAAAATACTTCCAGGGTTTCAGTTTTGAAATGACTGAAATTCTTATCTTGGAGTGTTACCTCGTGTGTGTGTGTGTGTGTGTGCATGCGTGTGCGTGTGTATGTGTGTGTGCACGTGTGTGTGAAATACAGCTGGTCATCTCTCCCTGTGGTGCTGACTCTCCACTCATGGATGGCAGAACATTCCAAGGAAATGGAAATGATGAAATCACTTTGAATCCAACAGTAGAATGATAGGCCATTTAACGCAGCCTTAATCTTGTAGCTCAGTCAGTATGGTGTAATATTAGGCTTGCCTTCAACTTTCCAAATCCCTTGATAGTATAAACTAGCAAATTAAGACTTACCCTGAAAATGACTGCATCCTGCTCTACAAGAGAGGCAGAACATTCCAGGAGCAGCGCAGGTAGAGATAGTAACATTTTGCCATCTGGCAAAGCCACTAGACCAGATGGAGTCATTAATGACTTCTCTAAAGTACTTAATCAGACCTTACTGAAACACATGACTGGCATATTTAATTATACTAAATTAACAGGACTTTTGCCAGATATAACCCTCATGCTTGAGTAATAGTCCTTGCTTAAAGAGAGGAGGAAAAAAGGATGAATAGCTCCAGAAAGCTGGGTTTCACATAGACCCCTCTCATTAGTGAAACTTCTCATTAGCAAATTGTGGTGTTACAATCTTACGCAGTATTTCTCCTTTTTCAAAGAATGCTCTGTAAGACTAGCCATGCTGATCAAATTCTTTTATCAGTAGCAATTATACTGATGAGAACATCTGGGGGTTGATAAATCTGATATAGCCATCAGACAACCCTTCCCACTTCCTGCCTGTGGAAGACTTCTAAACCACCAGATGGCTTCTTGTGTAAGTTAATCAATTTATATTTCTCCAGAATCATTTTTGTTATGTTTTAATCTTTATATTTGTGTCAGAACAATGGAGACACACACAAAATTACAGAAAGCATTATAATGTAAAGTTTCCCCTGCCTCTTTGCTATCTGCAATCTGCTTTTCAAAGGAACACTTCTAATTTTCATGACTCTTCTCTGTGGTGACTATTTCCACATGTCAAAACAGTACAATTAATGGCTATTTCTTATTTTCTTTAGACATGTTGACTTCCTTTTAAGATACATGAGGATGTAGCTTAGGTATACCATGCTTACATCACTTTCCTTCTCCTCCCTGAAGGGTTATGTTTTTAATTCCCTTAACATTAACCTTTGTAGCTTCAGGTTGTATTTTAATACCTTCTATTTTTGGAGTTGTCAACTAGGAACAGTATTTCTTGGCTCCTAACATATGATGAAGGTATTAGTGACTTGAGTATTCCACTGAATGCTCTAGGGTTCTTTCACTCAATATACTATTTTTGAGATTCATCCATGCTGTGGTTGTCACTAGTTTCATTTCTGTTTATGGCTGAGAACAATTCCATTGCATGAACAGATGATAATATATCCATTCACCTGTTGGACATGTGACTTGTTTCCAAGTTCTGGCTCTTATAAATCTACAAAGACTTGTATGCAAGTCTTTGTTTAGACATTTCCTTTTTATTTCTCTTGGATAAATTACGAAGAGTGGAATTGCTAGATCATAATGGTAAGCATATGTTTATAAGCAACTGCCAAATGACTTTCCAAAGTGATTCATCATTTTACATTTCCTATTAGCAATGTTTGTGCATTCCAGTTGCTCTATGTCTTCAGCAACACTTGGTATTGTCAGTCTTTTTAATTTTAGTTGTCCTTGACAATGTTCAAGTCTTTTAGCCATATTTTAAATTGTGTTCTTATTAAATTGCAAGCATTCTTATATATTCTGGGTAGAAGTTTTGGTGATTTTGTTGTTTTTTTCCTTTTTATTTTCCTAGTCTGTGATTTACCTTGTCATTTTCCTAATAGTGTTTATCAAAGACCATAAGTTTTGATTTTTTTAAAGTCCAATTTATCCTTTTTTAAAAAAAAATGGTTTTTATGCTTGTTTTTTCTCTGAGACCATTATCTTTCAAAGGTCACAAAGATTTTCTTAAATTGTTTTTTCTATCAATTATATGGTTTACTGCTTACATTTTTTTTTTTTTTTACTATGGTAAAAGGAAAGAGTGAAGTTGATTTCTTTCCATACGGGTATCTAGTTGTTCCAGCACTATCTGTTGAAAAACGATCCTTTCCGCCTATGAGTTACCATAACACTTTTGCTGGAAATGAGTCGATCATGTAAGTGTGGATCTATTTGTGGATTCAATTCTATACCATTGATTGATATGTCTATCTTTATAGCAATATTCCATCTTAATTCTTACTCCTTTTTATAAAGACTTTAAGAAGAACTTGTACTTTTATTAACATTTTTTTCTCTCAGACATACACATGTTTGTGTATGTGTATATGCATATATGTATGTATATATACATGTATGTGTGTATATATATGTGTGTGTATATATGTTTTCCCAGTAGCTGAGTCCAGGTTTTCTCACTGTCCAGTCATGACTGGATTAAACGTCTAAACTGTTTTTCTTGCTTTAGATGCTTTTTCCTTAGGAAGGCATCTTCGGATAACTTATATTGTCCATTCTGAATGGTTTTTACAAGTTTAAATCTCGGAGGATAGTCTTATTTTTAAATTCGAGGAGAGTTCACTATAGCTTTTTATGTTCATGAGTTTCCCTGACTTACAATGTCCGTTCCTGGGGGTGAGGGGTAGGTTTCATGTGGATCTATCACATGGCAGTTAATTAATAACAATACTACCTATATAGTGCTATGTTTTAAGTGCTACTATTTTAATCACTGCTTTAGGATTTATTAAGTCCTCAGAATACCTATTTTCTTTGAAGTAGGTACTGTTGTTATTCCCATGTTTATGAATGAGAAACTGGGGCACAGAGAGGTTGAGTAATTTGCTGAAGATGATTTATGGGAAACTGCTCTTTGCCAGTAAGTAGAGGAGACCGGTTTCAGTGATGCATTTGTCACTGAACAAACAGCTCTCCAGGAGAAAAAAAAAATGTATGCATATGCGTTAATAAACTTACACATTTTATTGATACAAATGAGTAATGTACAACTTGCAAATAATATCATTGTTTTTATTAATTCCACATAGCCAATCAATTCAGTGAATGTTTTCACTGATTTTTTTTTTCTTTCCTTTTTTCTAAACTCCAGTATCTGTGATCAGTCTTTGGTTGCAGTTTAACCATGACTTGACAAAATTGAATGAGGAATAAATTCTTGATTACCATCTGGTTCAGCAAAGGAGTTGTTGACATCATTGGCAAATGATTAAAGTTCCAATATGTATATATTTTACATTTTTTCTATATTATTGTATATATATGTATATATGTATACATTTTTTGTATATTATTTACATATGAATGTAAATAAAGCTATCAGCCAACATTCTTGTTGGAAGTATGCTTCTTGGTCAATAATGTGAGGGAATATTAAAAATGTATTAATTTTTTGTATGCACAATGTAACAGCTACAGAGTGATACACTTTGAGGTTTATTCTACATTATCAACATTTTATCTTTTAAGTCTAGACAATCAAGAAAACAATAAATTAAGCCCTGATTTGTAGCACTTACGGATTTCCATGATGTAACTATATCCACTATGGCTGACTTCTAGCCACCAATGTGACATCATTGAAAATGGAGTTCGGAAGAGGTGTGTAGTAACACACCATCTATGGTATTTCTACCATATGGATAGGATAGCAATAAATAACCTCAGGACTACAGAGAAGATTGAAATGTAGTAAAATAATTACCAGATGGTGAGCTTTCGTGTGTATTACCTTTGCTTTTAACGTTTATATAATTGTAAATCTATATAATATCTAACAGTGGCTGTGATTAACTGGTTTACAAAGTTGCTAAAACTTAGTTTTTGGTGGCCAGTCTAAGCTGGCTTCATCCATGCCACTGTGTGCCTGTGCTTTTAAGCACTCTTTTATATGAAGATACTGCTGGAATATAGTTTCATACCAATAAGTATGACATACAGGTATGGCAAGGTATCAAGTTTCTTTATTTTTCTAAATCACATTCTCATTAGATACACCACTCATCAAACTTGGTAAAGTCCAGTTTTAGGGACTTCCTGCTCAATCATGGATTATACGGTTCTGTGGGGTTCACACAGTTTAGGAAAATGGCAGTGGATCCTGGTGGTTTGTCCATGTTGCTGTCATTCCCGTTTGTGCTGCCCAGATGAGAGAACCCTGTCCTCTCAATTCTTGGGCTTTTGATAAGATCTCTGGAGAAATAGCCAACTATTGTGTCCTCCTACAGAGGAAGTCACAGAATCGGAGAATGTCAGATGACATCACGGTTGTGGTGGAGTACGCAAGTGCTAAGCGTGTCTCTTGGGACCAGGACTGGAACACAGCCATCCCCATCTGAGGTTCCACTGCCTCCAGTCTACTTTGTTCAAATCAGGCCTGCCTTTGCCTTTTCTGCCTTGCAGATGAACATCCACTGATGGTTCTGGGTTGGTTCACTGGTTGGGCTACTTCCACTTCAATCCCCAAAGCAGCAACCTCCCCTTCTGTCCTCAGACAATCCAACCTCATGATTTGGATGTGCCTCTGCTTATGACATTGGAAAGCTGCTCTCAAGGTTACCTTCAGGGAAGGGAGGGAGGAGGCTTTCATGCTTTCCTAGTGAGACCTTTAAAAAAAAAAACCTAAACATATAAATTATTACTGAGAGACTCGCTGAAGCAGCCTGGGACAAAAATGAAATGAGGCTTAAGAATGATGAATGTTTTTAAAATGCTGTGCTTGGAACAAGTGCTCATATAATTTTTTGCCTGAAGGAATCAAGAATGATTAGTATTGATCCGTGTTTTTTTGGTGGTGGTGGTTCAAATTCATAAGCAAGGCTATCTCTTTCCATGACCCTTTTGATTCTCATCTTTTCTTCTACACAGCATATTTGGAAATCTTCCTGATCTCATCTGACATCAGGAAGACATGCTTTTGCCCTCCTGGCATGCTAGAGAAACAGATCAATTTCTTCTCCCAGATAGGTTGATGAAAGTCCTTCTCTGCAGCGCTCTCGATTGCTATGGTAACAGAAGATGGGATTTCCCTATGGAACTAGGTTTATATATTAAAAAATTTTCAAAACTATGTAAAATACAATAAATGCAATAAACTGACTACTGAAGGAAAAAATAGAGTGACGCTAAACCTTTTTATGTAGGTGTGGGATGAGACTTTCATTGTGTTGAGACTGAATGAAAGGGAGTCAACTTTAAAAATTTTAATATTGTGACAGTGCTGCTGTAGCTAAAATAACTTGCAAAAGTTGCAAGTTTTCTTAGGAAAGCAAAGAATTGAATATACGGACTCTCAACTGGCAGATAGACTTAAAATAGAGATAACTAGTGTCCGTACTTCCAGTCACAACATAGTAAAGAAGGTGACGAGAAGTCCTAGGTGGAACGAGCATTTTGAGTAACCGGTGGTACTCTTCACTTCTGTGACTTCCTCTATAGGAGGACACAATAGTGGCCATTTCTCATGAGATGTCATCAAAAGCCCAGCAATTCAAGGGACAGGGTTCTTTCCATCACAGCCCCTTAATTGTATCCAAAGACCTGACCTTTTAATCTGCTGTGACTAACAGCATGGCTGGAGGGTGAATTCTGAGGCTCAGAGCTCTCACAAAGGAGCAAAGAGCAATTCTGAGGTATGTAGAATAGGAAGGATTTGGTTTCATGTGAGGAAAACAAACATAATACTCACCTGTCACTTAAAATGCTTCTGAACTAAAATTCCAAAGATTTTTGGAATTTGATTTATTAAATAAATACTTACCAAATAAATCTGTAACTCCACCATTTATTGATACCTTATATTCTCTTGCAAATCTAGTGAGTAAAGTTCGTGAGCTTTTCTTGTCTAAGAGGCTTAAAAACTGCTCTTGAAATTACATGACAAATTTAAAATAGAAGTAAACGCCATTTGCCTGTGCCCTGGATGAGACACGGATGCTATCATTTTTGTCTTTCTGGTGAAAGGAGTGGAGTTTCTGGGAAGCTGATTGGAAAGGTAACAAATAGTAAAGTGAATAAAGGTGGTTATCTGTTCTTGCTGTTCTTCACATGGACGAAGATAAATGGTAACATTATGAGTCACTCTAAGCAATCATGTTGCATCAAGCCACAGAGGTGACAGTCAGAGACTCTGGCTCATGAAAGGAGAAAAAGCTTACTTTCTTAATGTACCCAAATAGCAAAGGAGGACTGGAGAAAGGGGTATCGTGGGCTGTAAAGAGATGATTTAACACACAGTGTGAAGGAACTTCTGGCAAGAAAAAAAAATTGCAATGTGAACTTTTTAATAAATGTGGCAAATTTATGGGCTTCAATGTGAATGAAAAGAATAATAAGCAGAGTGAAAATACTTGACATCCAAAATGTGTAGTGTTTTGAGGTAGCACTGCTAATTGAGTTACTAAGGCTGGTAAGTTACTTGAAGGCTTATTTAAAGACTTGTTGAAATCCGTTTATTCCATTTCCCTCAACTACCTCATTCAAAGAACTGAAATAAGTCAGGAATTAGGGAATTAGAGTAAGAACAACTGTCTGGAGCAGGGATTTATTATTTCCTTCTAGATGTTTCACAATCTCAGGAATCTACCAAATATCTCAAGGATTTAAAAATAGAAGCTGTGATCACAGCAAAAGAGTTTAATTTCTGTCTCTTGAAAGTGTTTCTGGCCATCTAGGGGAGATACGCTCATTCTTTATTTTCTAATCCCTGGGTAGAACCTGTTGCCTGTAGCAGGGGAAGGGGCAATACCACAACCAAGATTGTTGGCACCATTCGCTTCCTCTTCCAGTATTTTGTTAATGCTTACTCTGTTGTATGGTATTGCAGGAACTGTTTAGAGTCATGGAAGACAGCCCCTGCCCTCATGAAGCATGCAGTCTAGACAATCCTCTTCGTTCTAGCCTTTAGGACTCCTGGTGTGATGCTAACCTGACCTGAGGCATCTTCTTGGTTTCCCCATGAAAAATTGGATAGAGATAAGGCCATCTTTTCCCAGGATCAGGCTCATAGGCTTCAAACTACTGTAGCCAGGCTCTGTGAGTTACAAACCCAGTTGCCCACACAACATCTTCTGTCAGCTTCAGTGTGCCCAAGCTTTTCCTTAGTCTCAAACATTTGCAACCTTTCCCTCTCTGTTCTCACCCCCAATCGCTCTTGATTCTTCTTCTCTGTCCCTTCTACCCATGTCTTCCCTCACTGTCTCTCCCTGGTCTCTAACTGACCACCTTGCCTCTCCTAACACCCCTCACAGATCTGTCCTTGCCATGGCATTTTATCACTTCCTCAACTACGAAACTGTGTATGCTGTGTCCTGCTCAAAATTGTCAGTTGTACCCTAATTTCCTGGCCTGGTTAAGATGGCTTTCAAGAGCTGCCTCTGCCTGCCTGACCCATCTCATTTCCTGCCAAATTCTGTAAGACTTAAACTGTGGTGGACATTGTCTTTTCACACGAACCCCCTTTGTACCTTGTCTTCTCTGTTGTCCTGGGCAGCTGGCCACTGTATCCTCCATCTTTCTATGTTACTGTGTATACATAGTGACATACTGTAATTATTTCTTTACATGTCTCTCTTTCCTCTGAAAGTGGGCTCCTTGAAAGACAGCAGTGTGATTGCTCTTTATATATCTATGGTACTGTCGCTGACAAAGGTCCATAAGAAGCTGTTGAATGAGTGGTTGAGCTAAAATAAACTGGTTTATCACAGACAGGGTTTTCAGACTGCTTCCATCCACTCGGCTTAATGAACAAACATGGCATGCCATAATCTTGCAGTTTTCTGGCACATCTAGATACTTTGAAATACCAGCTGTATCTCAACAAAATTGAAATTGAGAGGGTCCGTTCTTGTTGATCATCTCTCACCAACTGAATGCTAAACTATTCTACAACCTTAAAAAGTTAGAAAGCTTTTGGTATTCACCTGTTGTGAAAAGCTACCCTTTTATAGGGGTAATCTTTTAATAATACTTGCTTATGAAGATTCTTGAGGATACGTTTTCCAGCAAGCACTTTTCAGATGGCCAACATGCATTCAAAGTACATATTTTGTTTTTGGAAGCTGTATTATATTCATACAGACATACTTATATTGGTTATAGATATACAATGGCAGTTACACAAATGACAGAATTTGAATTCAGTGCTCTCTATGTGTCAGGCACTCTGCTAAGTACTCTAGATTCACTATGTCAGCTATTTTCTGTATTATCTCAATTTTTAGATGAAGAAGCTGGGGCAAAAGAAAGTAATTTGTCCAAACAACCAGAGATAGTTTAAGGGCGGCCAACATGCAAATCCAGTGTCTGATGTCAGAACATATACTCTGATTAATATCATGCTAAAAACTGGAAAAAGCCTATTTACTGTGTAAACAGATGCTGAAAAGGGGGGAAATTTCTATTTCTGTTTATTAGATAAGCAGAAGTTTATACAATGAGCTGGTTTCCTGTATAGGTAATGTGCTCTCGATTCCCAACATATATTTTTTAGAAAGGCACAATGTCTGTACACAATGAATTTAACATTAAAACATTAGGGTGATTTTTTTTTCATCTAGGAAAAATAATACTTCACTCTGAACAGCTACTGACTCCTTAAAATATCAGTTGGTATTTCACCAAGTTTTGTTTTTATTGAACTATGGAGAAAAATTGCTATACAAAACACAATTGTAATTTGTAGTTTTTTGGTGTCACAGTGAGCTATGTAAAATGGAAACTTTAACTTAAAATGTATAATCTATAGCAACAGACACGGAAACGGCACTTGACTCCGGGACCCCTCCATGCTTTGAAATCCTAATGAGGATAGCATCCAGCACTTCTGCAAGCAGGTTTAATTCTGAGAAGAGAACCTTTCCCTAGCAACAACATTTAAAAAAAAAACTTAAAGTCAAAAGCTAACTTGAAAATGAGTAATATTTTGAAAATCAGTAAGTAAATTTCATAACATAAAGCAATTATAAAAATCATAGAGATGATTTTAAATTGAATAATTACAATCATAATAGAGTCGGATTTTCAAGGCAACCAGTGGGTAAGACCAAATTGTCAAACTGTGCTAAGCCTCTCTGCTAAAGTGAACATTTCAATTAGACAAATCAGGTAATTAATTACTTTGGGGACAGTTCAGACTCACTCTCTTGAGATCACCTTGTTAGATAAATGAGAAACAGTTTTGGATAAAAGATGATGAGTGTTTTCTTCAGTCAGAAGATGTGAAAAGAGACCTTTTTCTCTTTCAGCCTTGCCTTACACCCAGACAAAACTCTTGTTGCAACTGGCCAAGTCGGGAAGGAGCCATATATATGCGTATGGGATTCCTATAATGTCCAGACTGTGTCTATTCTTAAAGATGTCCATACCCATGGAATTGCCTGCCTGGCTTTTGACTCAGATGGACAGGTGTGTATCTACTTTTATCTGTTTTATTTAATGACTTCTCACAATTCATCTGAAACTGTAATACAAATAGCCAGCAGACTCAAAGTCCATCAACCCTTGCTGGTTCTCCTGGCACAGCCTCTTAGAATCTTTCAGCTGTTTTATGCTCTTGAAAGCTGTGGCACTAACACCAAGGTCTGGCTGGGCCTTGGTTTTGATTCCCCTCGTCCCACCATCTGGTTAAAAAGCCTTCAGAAAAGAAGTCATGAATTTACACTGACCAGGTTCACCATAGCCCAGTAATTCTACTTTGTTGTCTGTTGCTGGCTTCCTGTTTGGAGTAAGGGCTGGACCATGCCTTATTCACAGACCTTAAGCCCTGAGCATGACTGTAGTACCTCTTGCTTTCAGAAGATGACATCACCTCCTGATAATCCAGTGAGAAGAATCTCCTTGACTCTTGATCTCGAGATCACTTCTAGCTGCTTCTCCATGTCCTCTCCCAATTCAATCTATCATCAGTTCCTGCATATTTGTTTCTTTGCAATAACTGACATCCTTTCCTTCCCATTCCTTCTGCCACTGTCCTTGAAGTGCTGATAAGTCAGTGCCATGTCTGACTTGGTTTAAGTAACCTCTTAGTCTCCTCATAGGCAATTTCTTGCTAATGCATTTAATCAACTGAAAATGGTGTCAGAGCATTGTTCAAAACCAAGTAAGAGCTTTGAGTACTCATTGAAGTCGACACTTTGTAGGTGGGCATTCTATTTTAGCCAACTTTTCTAGACTTTTTTCCGTCGTGCCCTTGTAGTCGAATTGGACAAGTCTGCAAGATTCCTCTACCAGACCTTGCATGTTTCTGTCTCCAGGCCCTTCCTCAGTCAGTCCTCTCTGCCTGAAGTGTCCTGTTTACCCTTTTACCCCTTGAAGTGATTCAGTCTCCAAAAGTTTTCACAAAGCCTTGCCAATCCCCGCCCCAACAACGTTTTCTCTTCTCCCTTTGACCTACAGCAACACTTGGCAGAAAAGATACGTTGGTATGTTCTAGAAAAGAAAGTGAAAACAGAGGGGGGTCATTCCTGGCTCCAGCTACATTCGCCTCCTCGCTAAGGCTGGGCCTCTTCTCCCCATCTCTCAAGCCACCTCCGTTTCCTATGCCACCCATCCTCTTTCTCTCTCACCCTCCATGTTTCTGCCTGTTAATTCCTTCAATTCAATTTTTGACAGATTTCAGAGTTAATTCTGTAAGTTGGTGCCATGCAAAGATCTGTGAAATTATTCATAGAGGCTTGACTGAACCGAAAGTCTGTGGGAAATTCGGTGGATTATAGGAGTTGAGTCACTTTTGAAAAACAATTAGCATTTACTTGGTGTTTTCTGCTATTTTAAGAGAGCATCGATCACAAGTCACTTCTCTTTCTAGAACTAGATTCACTACATTTGTAGACCCCTGGAAGATATGTTCTTGATTTCACCCCTCTGTAATCTCATCTAGTTAGTCAGTTTAATGCATACATTGCCTTGTATGTCTACATCTAAAGATAAATAGCTGGATGCTAGTATTTGTTCAGGCTCGCAGTTATATTGACTTCCTGAATAAATCGAATCAGAATGCATATGGATGTGCAAATGTAAATGTATGCTTACTGTGTTCTGGTATGCGCATTCTCTAATCTGATTTTGTATTCAAGCAAGCATTCTTTATCAAAATTTGTTCTGAAGTGTCACAAGAAAATGTAGTGCAGCAGAGGGAAATCCAGCTCTAACTTAGTTTTTGTCCATGTTAATTTATGTTAGAATCCTAGCTGTTCTCCTTCAGGTTTCATTTTGAAGGATGGTGAGTGGGGATGGATTGCATGGTTTTAACAGTCGGGTGAGAGAAATAACCTCCTGTATGTAGCCATGATGGATTTCACGGCTTGTTGATGACTATTGCTTCAGGTCGGCCTTACTCCCTAGACAGAGTTCACTGGAATCGAATGACATTTAGAAATGACAAACGGCCCATCACCTCACAGTCAACAAAAGGCAATAGAAATGCTTTTTAGGTAGCTATGGGGCCTGTCACTACAGATGGACAAAATACGTTTCTTTTGGCTTTTTCTCAATCAAGAAATGTGGGTTTTACTTCAGTATCCCTATTTACGTTAACCACTTTTTTTTTTCTCTTGAAAAAGAATAAGCTGAATGGAATTCACCCACTCAAATTTTCTTATGAATAAAAATACAACCATATCTTATTTCCATTGCCGAAACCCTCAATTAAAAATTACTGCAAAGACATTTCTTAAGGACACATTTTTAAAAACCCCGTGTGTGTGCATTATGTTAAAAATTCCTAATAGAAGCCATCTTTAGTGAAGAAACCTGAATAATCCCTGCATAACAGCACATGTATACATTTAGCTATATGCGGCTGTCTGTTCGCTCTGCGCTGAGTGAGTGTGCACATAGACGCACTCTCGAACATACTCAGCATTCAGATACTCCTACACTTGGGGAATGCCATATTTTTAAAACTTTTTCATTTATATTACTTAATTTGACCCATACAACAATTCAATGAAGTAGACACAATGAATATTTTCATACCCGTTGTAGAAACGGGAAAACAGATTTAAGGAGGTTAATTTTGCAAATTACATCTGGTTACTTAAAAGTGAAGAGAAGTTAAATCTACTTATGGTTCAGACCTCTTTCTTGTGCAATACTCTCTCCTTCTAAGTGATATGCTGGAAGAAACTCTGATTTTGGTATGACTGTTGCCTGTTTTTTACACTTTTGACTTTGTATATGATCATGTGTGTTGAATTTTATTTTTCCTTTGAGGACAGGTTCTGACCCAAGGAATTTGGGCTGGGAGGTGAAGTACCAGATTACTTCTACTTGGATTATAAAAAAGTTACCTTAAATGTTTATAAAATTACAGAAAACTAAAAATGAAAATAATGTTCATTTATTGAATTCTGTTTGTCAAACCCTTAAATTTTAGCAGTTTGAGGCTTTTAGACTATGGAACCCTATTAAATCTCACATTAAAATTTTACCTAAAAGTCTTAAGTTAAAAATTCCAAATGCTGTCTCCAAGTTCTGTTTCTGTAATTTCTATTGACTTAGCAGAGATTTCATGAGAGTTTACATGTATGTTTCTTATCCTTTATAAGGATAAAGAAGCTGTAGCTTTTAGGTTTTCGAAATTTCAGTATATACTAATGGAAGTCATCTCTTGTGATATTTTTAGTTTTGGGTTTAAGATGGGTTTTGAGAAATTGGTTTGTTACAAGAAATTCAGTACCTGATGCATAGTAGATAGTAACTGTTTCTTAACTCGTGAATAAATATTCCCATCACTTTTAGGTACTTAATTATTGTTCTTATTCTTAGCGTTTAGCCTCTGTGGGGTTGGATGCCAAAAACACAGTCTGCATTTGGGACTGGAGGAAGGGAAAACTTCTGGCCTCAGCCACCGGCCATTCTGACCGGGTAAGAACTTGCTGGATCAAGCTATCCAGATTTCAGAACTGGGGGGTGGAGGGGCTTGTGATACCGCTTCTCAGACCTCAAATGTTTTTAAAAGTAAATTTGCCATGTATACATTTTTTTCCTATTAAACTTACAAGCATCCTCTTTTTTCATGATTAATAGCTAACTGCGTTAATGTGCTTCTGGCAATCAAATAATTTATATGAATTGCTACTGCCTTTCATAGGCAAAGCAAATTTTTGATGCATTTTACTGCTTTATAAAATCAAAATGGAATTGAATTTGAAACTATGTGTTTGGATGTGTTCATTTAGAAATGGAAATAGTTTTTAGAAAACAGTCACAAAATATGATGACAAGGGTACACATCTTAATTTTGAATGAGTGTAATGACAACTTTGTGATTCTTTGTTGTATTTGAGAACCTTGAATGTAAATTGTTGGCTGCTTATCATTTGTATTGAAGTCAGTGTGATCAGAAATGATAATTCCCTGTAGTCTTAGGGGATGAAGTGAATATATACATATAACTGGTCAGAACTACTTCTCCAGTGTCTTGCATCATTAAAGTAATTTAACTCCTTTATTGGCTCAATTTCTCTAGTTTAAACAATCAATTTGCATGACTATCTTACGTGATTTCCTCGTTGTTTTGTATTTCTGCACAACATAAGTGTTCATGTAGAACAGGGTGTCCAATCTTTTGGCTTCCCTGGGCCACAATGGAAGAATTATTTTGGGCCACACATAAACACCAACACTAACAATAGCTGATGAGCTAAAAATAAAATAGTCTTATAATATCTTAAGAAAGTTTACAAATTTGTGTTGGGCCGCATTCACAGCCATTCTGGGCTGTGGATTGGACAAGCTTGATGTTGAGTGAGGATCTAATTAAACATGAAATTCACTGTCTCTTGCTTAGAAGGAACTCTAAAAATTTTTAAAAATATGAATAGCACATTCATCTGTGGTGGTTGTAGTTGTAAGGAGACACCACAGGTATTGCAAATTCTACTCCAGGATCAAGTCTTCAGAAAGCTCAGGAGTGACCAACAGTAGAACCTCAGTATTGGAAGAGGTCTGGTACCCCTCTGGTTCAGTGGTTCCTAATTCTGGCTGCACATAGAATCCCCTGGGAAGACTTCACAGCACGGTGATGCTCAGGCTCTCTAGGCTTGGGGATTTTAATTTAGTTGGTATTAACTTAGTATTTAATGGACTATTTAGGTTGAAAATATTTGTGATGCTTAACCATTTTGAATGTTTTTCTGTTTATGCTGTGATCTCACATCTTAAGGGAAATTGAGTTGGGCTAGGTCAATACATCAATTTCCAGTGATGACAAAAAATGGATGTGAGAGCTCATTCACACTGTTGTGATGCCATACCTAGCTCTACTGAAACAAACTGATACATAATATTTTACCTAAGTTATTCTGCATTTACTACCTCTATTTCTGAATCATTTTATACAGTCGGACCTGAACTAGTATACTCTCTGTCAGAATCTGGGGCCTCATCACCTTGAAAAAAGTAGAAAACTAAAGTTACCAACAGTTTAAACCAGTAAAATCTCCTTACTCAGAAAAATAGCCTAATGTAATCACTCAGGCTTGTACAGAAAGTGCTTTTATTGTTGTTAAATCCTTAATGTTAAACTAAATTTGGCCTCAGCTGCCCTCCATATGGTAAGTCTCTACAAAATCGGCCGCAACCTAGCTTGGTAAGTAACCAAACGGAAAATTTAGGTGTATACTTTTGTAACAAATAGCTGAGTGGCAGCCAGCTTCAGCCAATGTCAGGCTGCCACCTGTTCACACCATGCCCAAATAAAGCAAACTCAGAGCTGAAACCAGGAAAGCTGTTTTCTATACCTCAGTTCCTGTTTCCCAGGGTGAGTACTGCCTGCCCAGTTGCAGAAGAGAGCTCTCTGAGCCTCTTCTGGTTCTGAGGGCTGCCCAATTTGTGAATATTTCTTTGCTCAGTTCAACCGTTAAAACTTAAGATAAATTGAACACTACTGGATATCATGTGACTTGCTTGTATGTTTCAATGACTGTGCCTGCCCTATTGCTCTGCTACCGCTTTTCAGTAAAGGTGCAATGTAAAAAGTATAATAGGCCTATAGTGATGAGTCTGCAATCTTTAGAGCCCAGGATGTTTTAATGAAATGCTTTATTTGGAACACTGTTCCCCCAGACCCCATAATCTGTATCACACATAGTTTTGTTCTTTATTACCAATGCCCCGATACCAGTATCAATTATTGACTGCTTATGGCTAACTTCAAAATTATTTTCAGGATTATTTAGTGGTGCTAAAACATTTAATCCATGATATTCATACAATGAATGTTTTATACCCTGCAAAATGACTTCATATACCTTATCTTCATTGACCTCAACAAAACTTGAGGTGATATTATCCGCTGTAGAGAAGATGAGGTTAAGGTTAGAGATGCTCAGACTTACTCGAGCTTGAATGGCTGAAATGGATACTTGGGCCAAGTACTTTTTCTTCAGTGCTCTTTCTGGAGACCGTAATTGCTCCTTGATATGTGAGGAAAAGTTAGTGGCCTAGGTTATTTCTCCGGTCTAGACTTTGTCCCTGACAAGTAGTCCTTCTCTTTCTATCAGCATATCATGGAGTGTGGTCCATGGACCACCTGCATCAGAATCTCCTGGACTGTGTTTGAAGATTCAGATATCTGGACCCAATTCCAGACCCACGAAGTGAGAGCATCTCAGATGGGCCCTGGAAATACATGTTTTAAGCAATCGCTATGGGCAGTTTGACTCTCAGGATTGACGATCTTTTCTTTCTTGTCTCCAAAATGGAAATAGAACTACCTGCAAACTATCTGGTAGCTCTTGTTATAGAATGACAAACGGTGGTCGCAGATACATTTTCAGTTCATTGCTTAATTGAAAATAAAGTATTTTGGGTCAGATTAAAATGATAGCCTGAGAGACTATTTAAGTTAGTGTCAGATAGATGCCTCTGCCTTGTGTTTAGGAATATTAACTTCTATGATTACTAGAGGCTGTTGGCCACGTTGAATTGTAGTTAACTATTCAATGTTTCCCTAGTTAAAATGATGCATTTTATAATTACTTAAATTTCTATTGAAAAGCTATCTCCAAAGTGTTAGCACTGTGGAGAGCTATTAAAAAATTTGATCAAAAATTTATTCTAAATTGTCCATTTGTTTATGCCAAATGAATAAAATTAAAAATAAGACACCAGTCTGTTCTAAATAATTATGGCAAGTTCTCTCTCTACTCAGGCCTTAAGGTAAGTAGACATGAGGTGATAACATGTATGTTAGTTCCTGGCTCATTCTGAGCCAAATCTTCCATTTTTATTCTCTGCAGGTAACATTGTGTTCTAAATGTTAGGTTAGAGTCTTGGCAGTTGGACTGGTATCTGGAAAAGGTAAAACATACCAAATGATCAACATGGCAATTTTTAATGTTTTGTACAGATTTTTGATATTTCCTGGGATCCTTATCAGCCAAACAGAGTGGTTAGCTGTGGAGTAAAACATATAAAGGTAAATAAATATTTTTTAAATTTTGGTACCTTCAATGCAAATCATTTTAGGTGTTTATACAGATAATTTGATGTTGAGAGACTGCTTGACTTTACATTTTTTTTTCTTCAATACAGAGCCCTCTTACCTGTTTCTCTGCTCCTGAAGCAAACTAACATCAGTTGATGGGGCTCTCTCTTAGTAATACAAAGTAATGACAACTGAAGTGCTCAGCAGGCAGCTAAAAAGGAAATTTTATGTTGATTAAATCTCAAACTGAAGACTCGTAATACTTGCATGTTTTAAAATAGTGCTGATTTTAATGTTGTGAAGTTTTTCCATTAGAATGAATGTTTATGTATATTGCATGTCAACACTTTTGACATGTTATGTTCCCTTAAAAGAAAGGTGTCATGTTGCGCTCTATGTGGAAATAGAGGCATTCACAGTACAAACCTATCTGGACCATTGGTTTTTAAATGCCCAGATCTTCCTCTGAACTACACTCTCGTCTGGGTAGGCCCACATTTGCTTCTTCCTATTTTGTTTACAAGTAGCAAAATTAACTGCATCAACATGCTTTCATAGCAAAAATTTTTCCTGACCCCTGGATATGGCTCAGGATCTTCTTTCTCTATAGGATTGTAAATAATAGAAGTTAAAGTCCATAAACAAGGATTACCTTCTTGCATAGATCATGCATGGATTTTGCACAAAAATGGTATATTTCTGTATGACTGAAGATTCTCCTCTAACCAACCTCTCCTAATTTAGCAGTTCTTTTGTTGTTTTAGTCTGGTTTTTCATGATCCTTCCCATTATTCATTCTTAATGGTTAGAAAGGGACAGATGATAAAATACTCTGAAACAGGTATAACAATAAATATGAAAGACTAACCTAAAGAATATTACAAAACTCTGCGGAGGAATGTACAACGATACTTAAACAAATGGAGTGACAATCTTGATTCTGGACATTATGTCTAAAACTTACAAATGTATCATTTTTCTCCTGATTTTTATTTGGTAGAAATGCAGTTAAAATCCTTATTGCTTTTGTTTTTACCTGACAGAATTTCCCTTTAAATTATCCTAAATTAATCTGGAAGCATAAAAGAATGACAACTATGAACTTTGGGATAAAAAATCATGAAGGGGTTATGTACAACTATTTACTAAAGCATAGTAGAATTTAACTTAAATGGTATAAGACTTGGATAAAAAGAAATAATAAAAGCTGAGAAATAGACCTTAATATGTATGACAACTTAGAGTATGACAATAGCATCTCTAACTGGTAGACACAAGTTTATCAATTTGTTGGAAAAAATTAATACTTGATACTATACACTAAAACAAAGTCTGTATGAGCAAACTCTATATGAATTAAAGAGATGAAAGTCTCAAAAACTGTAAAATAGCTAGAGGAATATATAGGCAAATGTTTAACTGCTCAAATTGGAGAAAGATTTTTTAAAATATGAAAGCAAAGAAAGAAATCGTAAGGGATAATATCGATGCAACTGTAATATTAAAACATTCTGTGTAATTCCTCCTTGGTACAAAAAGAGGGAACCACAAACTAGCAAAAGTACAAGCAACACACAAAGTAGATACTGGGTTGTTCTCAAAATGCAAAGACCTCTAGGAAATCTGTAGAATGGACAAAAAACATAGAAAACTGACAAAAATAAAAACACTGTTAGCCAATAGAATTAGGAAAATGTTTATATCTCAATTAAGGAACACAAATTTTTTTTTTTTTTTTGAGATGGAGTCTTGCTCTGTCACCAGGCTGGAGTGCAGTGGCACCATCTTGGCTCATTGTAACCTCAGCTGCTGCCTCCCAGGTCATGCGATTCTCTTGCCTTAGCCTCCTGAGTAGCTGGGACTACAGGCATGCACTACCACGCCCAGCTGACTTTTGTGTTTTTAGTAGAGACAGGGTTTCACCATGTTGGCCAGGATGCTCTCGATCTCTTGACGTCGTGATCCACCCGCCTCGGTCTCCCAAAGCGCTGAGATTACGGGTATGAGCCACTGCGCCCAGCCCTTTTTTTTTTTTTTTTTTTTTTTTTTATGATGGAGTGTTTCTCTGTCGCCCAAGCTGGAGTGCATGGGGCAGTCTCGGCTCACTGCACCCTCAACCTCTGCCTCCCGGTTTTAAGTGATTCTCCTGTCTCAGCCTCCTGAGTGGCTGGGATTACAGACGTGCGCCACCAGGCCCAGCTAATTTTCGTATTTTTAGTAGAGACGGTGTTTCACCATGTTGGCCAGGCTGGTCTTGACCACCTAATCTCATGATCCACCCGCCTCAGCTTCCCAAAGTGCTAGAATGACGGGCATGAGCCACTGCACCTGGAACAAAAATTTTAAAATAAAACATTTTATCTTTCAAATTTATGATTAAAAGTACCCTATCTTGGCAAGGATTCAGTGAATGAGCACTCTCAAACATTGCCGGTAGAGAGGGGTAAGCAGTCTTTCAGTCCAGAAATTTGGAAATATTTATCCTTAGAAATGTCAGTTCTCTTTGATCCAGTAATTTCATATCTTAAAATCTATCCCAAGCAAATTGTTAGAAGTATGAACCAAGAACTGACTCACTGCTGAGTAACTTATCAATAGCAAATCAAACAGAAGATCTGAAACCACTTAAGTGTCCCCAGGAAGTTAAATAAAATATGATATCCATATGATGAAACACTGTACAATCATAAGTTATGTTTTGGATGATTAGTGATATTGGGAAATATTCAAAGTCTATTATGTGGGGAAGTTTACTTTGGGAGTGGGTGATGGTGGGATTAGATTTGTGGGGTTTTTTCTTTAAAAACATTTTTATATAGGAAATACATTAGAAGAACGTATCCAAATGTTAAACAGTTATCTTTGGGTAGTGGGTTGATGGATAATTTTTTTCCCTTGTATATTTTATTTTAAAATTATTTTACAATAATATTCCAAAATAATAATATAAAAGTAGAGAACAAAAAGATAAGACTTGAGAGGTTCCACTACTCAAAAGTATAAGATATTCCACCAACACTTTAGGGCTCCATAAACATTTAATAATCTTGTACCAAGCCCTAATGTGTATATTTTTAACCAAGGAAAATGTCAGCTGAAATCTAGGTAGTTTGCTTTATTAGCAGCAGCTGGAGGCTCCTTCTAGGCTTGGTACAGGCACACCTGAAAGACCAAAAACTCATTTAGTTTAATATTTGAGTTTGTACTATGTGAAGGAACAAAAACAGACCTTACTTTCAACTCATTCAGTTTAGTATTTGAGTTCGTAGTAGGTGAAGGCACAAAAACAGACCCTACTTTCAATTTACTTGACGTTTAACCATTAAAACATTAAGACAGAGCATTTTGTAAGAGAGGTAAAATCAAAGCATTGTATTGTTGAAGATGAGATCCCAGCTGGCTTAGAAGCATGTTGTCGGGATGGGGATGCTGCTTAGGCTGAGCCTCCGTCGGTGGGTGAGTTTGGTAGGAAGGGTCCGGAGGCAGAACTAGAGGAGGGGTTGTGCTTCTGTCTGGAGTTGAGAGGCATTGGTTACCCATGGAAGCATGGGAGTGGGGAACTGGGAGGGTCCTTGGCTCATGATATGTTCCAAGATTACCAGTGTTTTTATCACCGAAAAACCTATTACATAGTTTTCGTAGGGAACACATATTTTGAAAGATGATGGCCACCAAATAAACTATCCATTAATTGTTTGCTTAGCAATGTTGTATTAGTCAAAGATATGTGCCAACACGAGTTTCTGATCAGACTAAAATATGATGAAAACTGTTGTTGTTTCACCCATGAGTAAAAAACATGTGAGTTCATGATAATCCTGATTTCTGTTAGGCTGTGGTGGTTTTCTGTTCTAGGACCCTAACCTGGGAGCTACCATCCATCCTGTACTCCACAGTGAAGAAATCCAAGACCCTAGGGGGCTTGGGGGTAATTTGACTTCGATTCTTGATTGTTTACCTCTACTGGACTCTGGGCAAACCATTTTATCTCCCTGAGGCTAAATCTTTTTTTCTTTTCTTTTTTTGAGATGGAGTCTTGCTCTGTCACCAGGCTGGAGTGCAGTGGCGCGATACTGGCTCACTGCAACCTCCACCTCCCAGGTTCAAGCAGTTCTCTTGCCTCAGCCTTCCGAGTAGTTGGGACTACAGGTGCGCATCACCATGCCAAGCAGATTTTTGTATTTCTAGTAGAGACAGTGTTTCACCATGTTGGCCAGGATGGTCTCGATCTCTTGACCTTGTGATCCACCCGCTTTGGCCTCCCAAAGTGCTGGGATTACAGGCGTGAGCCACTGCACCCAACCTGAATTTCTTACGTATAATCTCCCCTCCCTCTCAATCTCTCCTGTCTCTCTCTCTCTTTCTCTCTCTCTCTCTCTCTCTCGTGTGTGTGTGTGTGTGTGTGTGTAGACAGATCACCACACACTCCTGAATTTAAGATAACTTCACTAAACAGTATGGAACCCAGTAGGGGCACAGTGTCAATTTCTTTCCTCATTTTCTAGGATCACCAAAATAATGGCAGAGGTGAGATTTAAGTTCAGCCTCTGGCTCCTTCTATAGAGTGCTTTCCACTGAGAAATTGTTTCTTACGTGAGCTATCTTGCCATAACTTTTTTCAAAAAGAAAACCCTATATTTATTGGGTTCTAACTAGATTTGCTGCTTAATTGGTAGAACTCTCCAGATTCCTTCCTATCTCTCTCTATCCTTGGTTAACTCCAACTTTTAAATCGGCAAATTCTAAAAGCAGAAAAGCAGAGACAAACAAAATTCTAAAACTTTATTTGAAAACAAGAAGAGCTGCTTATTCTGTTTAATTGTCTTAGCAGATTTGGACATTTTTTTCTAAGCAGATAAAAACATTTTTACCTCAAATTAAAGAATCTGCATTGTCTACCTAGCAATAGTTTATTAATTTTGTTTAGAAATAAATATAATACATTTAAGCAGACTTCAACAAATTATTTTTGCTCTCTATATTCTCTATATCCAATTAGCAGGATTCCTCCACCTTTTCCCCCCCAAAAACACACCTTAACATTGAATGATTCCAGTCATAAATTGAGACCATCCTGGCCAACATGGGGAAACCCCATCTCTACTAAAATACAAAATTATTTATACTTGGATCTGAAATTTGTGCAGCTAGGGTGAATCCTTTTTGGCTTTGCAAATCTCCTATGTTTTGGCAAATAGACAAATTGCAATTATCTGAAATGAGTGCTTGAAAAACAGTAAGAGTTGAGCATCGGCCGCTTCATTGGTTTTATAGCAAATGAGCCTACTAGGTTTGTGAATACTGTTGAGCAATCTCTAGTCAGAGACAGAAGGGACTTTGGGGACTACGTAGTGCTAGATGAAATCAAGGTACCTGCCAGTTCTAACAAAGTTTGCATTACAGTATGTGGATAGAGACTGGAGAAAATAAACGAGGTCTCCTCCTCTGATGTGAGTTTAATGATGTGTTGCTACCCTAAACTGCCACTGTTTTCCAATTAGGAAATGCTTCTCAAAAAGAGATAATATTTCAGGTATTTGCCATTTTCTGCAGAAAATACCATACTTTTTAGGGAATCATTTGCCTATTTGGAATGTTTCATGTAGGCCTTATACCATCTGATCTGGTGACTTGTCAAAAAACGTTTGTAGATCAAGTCTACAGATAATGGCCTCTATTTTTCGTGACTGTCTAGAAATGTTCAGATATTTCAGGCCAGGGGTGTATATCCAAAGGTAAAGGACACAATAATTACTCTTTTAATTGTTACGCATGAGGAGGTGCAATGAGAAAGGGAAATGAGTGCCTTAAGCATTGCCGTGAGCAGCAAGTTCTTTGGCGTGTTTATTCAACCAGTAATCATTTAATAGTTTGTTCAGGTTCAGACTTACAGGTTAAATGTTTTCCAAAGTTTATGCCTAACTGGCTTTTTCCTAGATCTCTTTATTCTTTATTAAAAAAAAAAACTTTATTACAGGTGCGTGCTACCACACCAGGCTAATTATTTATTTTTGTAGAGACGGGGTCTTGCCATGTTGGCCAGGCTGGTCTCCAACTACTGGGCTCAAGTGATCCTCCTGCCTTGGCCTCCCAAAGTGCTGGTATTACAGGTGGGAGCCACTGTGCCTGGCTGCTTTATTCTTTCAATATATACTTTAACACCTTTTCATTAATAATAATACCCAAAGAAATGAGTGACCAGAGCTGATACCTTTTTCTGAGAAGAGAGTCCCATATTGATGCTTCATTGCATATCTGCCCTTCATTCCTGCTAAGGCATCCCTCTACCCCCAGTCCCCTCTCACGAACACACAGGACAAGCCCCCCACCCCAGGCTGCCTGAATCCTGGCCATCTTGGTGGTATAGCTATCCCAGAACTGTTTCCTCTAGTACCCAACTACTCTGAGAGGACCATGGTTTTTCCTCTCCTGCAGGTGCAAAATAGTAGGGTTGTTACTAATTTACTCCTACCTACCACATGCCTGCCACGTGTATTCATCTCATCCTGTTCCTCTGAATCCAGATGCAGTTTCTTCCTCACCGCTGATCCAAATCCAAATCCTACTTTTGTTCATCCTGTTCAATTCAACTTAGTTCTCTACCTTTGAATTCCCTTGCCACTTGGGTATAGTCTGAATATGCTACCTTAAAATGATCTCATTGTTTCATTTGTCTTTGCATTAGATTCAAAGTTGTCAAGGCAAAGATAAAAATTTGAATATTTTTCTAACCCCATTGAACCCTTACCTTCAGTGAGCTACTTCTGTTTGCTTTTCCTCCCTTCCAAATGGAGATGACAGTACTGTCCACTTTAGCCTATGAAGGGTTTTGATACGATCAAATAGTATATGCAAGTAGCCTTTATAAACTGAGAGGGGCGCTATTTCAAGGGCAGTGAGGTTATTCTAGTTGATACATGAAAACTATGTCAATGTTTTGGGAGACCAAGGGGCACGGATCACCTGAGGTCAGGAGTTCAAGACTAGCCTGGCCAACATGGTGAAACCCCACCTCTACTAAGAATATAAAAAATTAGCTGGGTGTGGTGGCACATGGCTGTAGTCCTAACTACTCAGGAGTCTGAGGCCAGAGAATCGCTTGAACCTGGGAGGCAGAGGTTGCAGTGAGCTGAGATGGTGCCACTGTACTCTAGCCTGGGCAGCAGAGTGAGACTCTGTTTCGAAAAAAAAAAAAGTTGCTGAAGTTTTATGTGTACAATTTTCTGCAGGATGGACACAATTTATGCAAGTAAAATTGAAAAGCCCAGTCAGTTATTTGGCTATATGGAAATATACTTGGAAATATTTCTAAGTAACATTTCTGCAATGAAGATTTATAACATTTAAAGTTAGAAATTACTTCCAGATATAGGTACACTAAAGATACCTAGATGGGGGGCCAAGGTGGGCAGATTACTTAAGGCCAGGAGTTCGAGACCAGCCTGGCCAACAAGGAGAAACCCTGTCTCTACTACAAAAACAAAAATTAGCTGAGCTTGGTGGCACACTCCCATAATCTCAGCTACTCAGGAGGCTGATACACAAGAATCACTTGACCATAGGAGGTGGAGGTTGCATTGAGCTGAGATCGCGCCATTGCATTCCAGTCTGGGTGACAAAGTGAGACACTCTCAAAAACAGAAAAAAAAATCTAGATAGTATATCAACTGCTAACCAGAAGTTATAGACATCACAATTTTCCTTTTTATACTTAATCTGTGTTTCTAAACCTCTCTACAATAAACTTATACGAGTTTTATAACTTGACAAAAAAATCAAACGAAAACATGATTCATCCACTTATATTCCAACTCTGAGAACATTGTCTTCTATTAAGTCACCATTAAACAGTGAGTAAAGCTTTGAAATTTGAAAGTTTTTAAAAGTGTTGTTATAGGCTTTTCTCATGTTTCTAGTAATTAGCTAAAATGTTTTTGTGGTTCTCTGTTACAGCAAAGCAAATTAGCTTATTTGTGCCTAGCTGGGGTAGAGCAAATTACGTAAAAGGCACTGAAGCATAAATAAACACCAATGCAATACATCAGAATACCCTATCTTGGGGATCTATTTTATCACTTATATTCTAGTTTTGGACACTGTGTGGAAATGCCCTGACTGCAAAAAGAGGGATATTTGGCAAAACGGGGGATCTTCAGACCATCCTTTGCCTTGCATGTGCCAAAGAAGACATCACCTACTCTGGTGCTTTAAATGGTGACATCTATGTCTGGAAAGGGCTCAATTTAGTCCGAACTATTCAAGGAGCACATAGTGTGAGTATTACCACTTGTAAATCTGTGGGTGACTTACTAAATAAGGTAAGACCACGAATACGTTCCTGTATTTTTCCCTTGTTGTTTCAGAATCAGAGGACCCTGTTGAACACTCCCTACTCGTGACAATTTCCTAAATTATATTTGCTCACTTAAAGGAAAATATATTTCAAAAGCATATAAAGTGATTAGCTCTCACCTTAATTATTAATTGCTTGATTTGTGTTAATCATCCACAGTAGTTTGACAGAACACTAGAACTTGTTAGCCATCAGATTCATCTTACAGGCACTTCTCAAACTTCAGTATGCCCATCACTTTCTGGGGGATCATGTTAAAATGCAGATTCTGGCTCCATAGATCTGGGATGATATCACTGCTGCTCATCAATTGCCCATAATTTGAACAGGAAAGGTGTAGATAACTATTACTCTTACATTGGTTGGTAACGTAGATTTTTCTCATTCTTCATGTTGAGGTACAGTGTGTTACCTCCACATCAGTGTCATGAGCTCTTAAGATACAGTCAGAAACCATTGATAACTGCATACCTTCTGGTGGTCTTCTCTGTAAGAACAAGGACAAACTTCTTACCACTCTGCTCTCTTTTGACACATATGAAAATGTCAGCAAAAGATTGTTGTATCTACAGATGATGAAATTGTCCCTACAAATGGGAAGATGATGTAAAACGTAAGGCCTATCATAGTGAATGGAAATCGGGTAAAGGTGTTATTGGAAACAAACCTTTGGCTTGTCACTGCCAGATTGATTCTCTATACCTTTAATATCAGGAAGAGTTTAAGCAACTCTTAGAAAGAGCTGTGACATTTCAGATCTTTCACTGTATGTTACAGATGAATTTTCTTAGCTTCGCTAATTATGAAACGGCCCTTAAGAGGTCAGTATTTGTCCTCATTCATAAAAGCAGCTACCTTAGTAACTAATTTTTCTTTTTATACTGGATCTTATGTCAACATTATATTCTTGCAGCACTTTTGAACAAACCAAATTAAGTATTTTCCTGTGGAAGAGCATTTTTAAATTATAAAACTATTTCCCATGTGGAAAAAAAAATCTTCAAATGATGCTTAACAGGCTAACACAAATGCTATTTACATTTTCAATTAGGTTCAAGTGGTACCTTTGGGAGCTCACTGAGGTACATTTCAGGCACTTTTGTGCCTATAAAAGTCTTTGTTTCCAGCCTCATATCTCTAGTTAATTGTTCTAGGCAGCAACTTACATGAGACACCTCCATAGTTGTCTTTTCTCTATAAGGGCCACTTATCACATAAAAGAATTTAGGATTCCCACATCTGCATTAATTATATTTTTTAATTAAAAAAAACTGCCATCTTTTTAGTAGTGGTAAAAAAAAGGACTTGAACTAGTTTTCTTTATTACAATTTTTTTAATGTAGCTGAGATGAACAGTATTGTAAATGGCTTCTTGGTCCATTGTCAGCATTTCAACAGAGAACAAGAGGGTTTTATTTTTGTTTTTGCCTTGTGATGTTTTTAAATCAACATTCAACTGTATTCATCGTACTTAGGATGGTTGCAGCATTGAGTATTACCTATTTTAATCAACAGGCTGGAATCTTTAGCATGTACGTGTGTGAAGAAGGCTTTGCCACTGGTGGGCGAGATGGGTGTATACGACTATGGGACACTGATTTCAAACCAATAACCAAAATTGATCTCAGGGAGACAGAACAAGGATATAAAGGTAATATATTTATTAAGCTCACCTCTAACTCCGAATGTGAAATATAATGTGAAGTTCTATATTCATATTTGTTTCTCTATACCCTATTTTTAAAAGGCAGTTTATGTAAATATATTCAATAGAAGATCGAAACTATGTTAAAAGTAAATGGATGTCCTTTTTCCTAATTTGCACAAACGCATCCGTATGAACCAGCAATGCTGCAGCCAAAATAAGCATTCTGATGAAATTGCTGAGGTTTCTCAGGTGACGGGATTGTCGGTAACAAAGCTGAGCAGCTCTGGACAAGTAGGTTACCATAAAATGTGCCCAGCCTCTGAAAACAAATGAGAGGAGAAATAAGACAAATTATTTTTTAAAAACAGCTTTAAAGTAGTAGAAACTATAGTAGGGATTAAGAGCAGGGGCTCAGAGTCACATGGCATGGGTTCACATTTGTTTTACCTGTGAGAGAGTTAAGAAATTGAATGTCAGTCTCAAACTCGGGGCATCTATTTCCCCGTCTGTAAAATGGAGATAATACTAGCACCACCTCCCATAGTTACATGAGGATTAACTATACTTGCAAAATGCTTAGGATGAGGACTAAATACACTTGTAAAGTACACTTAGCACTCAAATCGTTAGCTATTCTCACAATATATAGGGTGTATATATCAGAATACAATACCTCTTTTAAAATTCTCATGATAGGCCTGTTACCTTTTGGCAGATAAAGAGTTTGTGGCTGAGAGAGATTAAAGAGGAAAATGTAAATCGGAAAGACAGAGGGAAGTCCTAGCGCTGCTAACACGCTAAGCACGGGTTGGGAGGTTCTGTTGGCTCCCACAGGTAGGCTCCTGCAGCCAGTGCCTGGGGAGGGGGATGCGGGACTATGAGCCACGGGGTCCACAGGATGAAAACTTACCCATTGTTCTCATGAAGGGGAGTCTTTTTAGTGCTGAGATGAGGGAGAACTTTCCTGAGCATCTTTTAAAGAAGACCCCGTGACATAAGGCTCAAAGTCCTCAACAGGCCTGAAATGAGCTGTTTCTCATGGGTTGTTCCTCATGAAGCCCCTTGCTGGTGTAACCCAATGGTGGTGCTGCCACAGAGGGTTGTTCCATAGGCCAAATCATGTGGCAGTGCGCGGTGCTCCCTGCCGGCCTTGG
This sequence comes from Cacajao melanocephalus, assembly GCA_963573385.1. Taxonomy (NCBI): domain Eukaryota; kingdom Metazoa; phylum Chordata; class Mammalia; order Primates; family Pitheciidae; genus Cacajao; species Cacajao melanocephalus. The sequence continues at coordinate 41,106 of CAUYLG010037352.1, forward strand.
GTAGATTTCAGAGAACTGGGAGAAGATAGCGTAAACTGCGTATCCTTCAGCCATCCTTAAATAGCGTTTGCAGCAAAACTTTTCTAACAGTTGAGCAACAGGGAAGTGAGCTGGATGTTGTACTTCCTGTTTATACTTGGAGGCCAGATGCTGTATGTATCTGTGAAATACAAAAATGTACATTTAAGTCAACAAATCCAGGATTGGACTGTTGTCTTCTCATTGGAGGCTCAGGAAGCTAGTGTGCATACATTTCTGAGTACTAGGCACAGAGGGTGGCATAGGAAGTTGTAGAATTTGGTGTCTGCCTCCATGTAGGGACAAGGAGATGATCAAAGTCCTTAACTTCTCTGCCGTAGAGTGTGGGCCAGTGAAACTTGATCCAGAAAAAATACACCAAACAGATACAAGCAGGCAGGTACCCATAAGAGCAATGTGTTTTTTAAAAAAATGTACAGTAGCCAAAAATGTTTGACCCTGAACCATGAAACTTCTTGGTATATCTTTCAGGGTAAACCAGAACCCAAAACATGCTCTTAGAGAGTGGAGTCAACTTGCCAGGTGAGATTAGTGACCATAAACTGCCTAAACGTTGGGGAGCACCAACCAGAATTGATGGCTCTTTTTTGGCAGTCACTCTATTTAACACATCCAAAACTTGTATCACATCATTAAGGCATAAATTTTAAAGCATGGGTATCAGGGAAGAAGCCGCGGGTTTACCCTGCTGTGCTTTTCTGCCCAATACTGAGTCCTTGAGCCAGGCTCTCTTGGGAGAGAGTTCAGGGACCAGTCCTGAATGAGGATCTCTGGAACCAGGTGTTGTACTGATGACATCAGCCCTACAGCCAACTCCCATCCACAGAGTCGGGACAGTCAGGGATGCCCTCCATCATACATCAGTCTGAGATTCCCGCCCCACCCTTGCCAAGATGAAAGCAGATCTGGGTGGTACACAGTGGACCTTGGGAACCTGAAACTTGCCTGCACCTTGTAGGACATGCCCTGTGCTGCCTGGGCCTGGTGTTTGTCAGGGTTTGGCATGCATTTTAGATGGCTTACTAATAAGGCAGTAGCCTGCGTTTTGTGGGGAGAAACGGACTGTGCTTTTAAAGGATGGTATGGATCGTTTTACAGTTAGAGTCCAAGGGAGTCATGAGAGAGGGGCTGGGGGCTGGGACGGAGCTCCTAGGAGAGTGAAGAGGGCACTGCTCGGCTCGCCGGCCCCACAGTGTGGATGTTCCAGATGACGTCTTCACTTTTAGAATCGCTGCTGACTACCAGTACTCTGAATTGCTTAGTACTTTACTTTAAACTGATTCATACATCTTTTTAAAACTTGTGTTTCAACTTAGTAATATTTGTGAAATGAGTTTAATATGCCGGGGTTTAATTTTTGCCCATGGAGCACTCACTTGAAATTATTCATCCCCTCAACCCAGCTTGGGCAACAGTGTCACTAAAGGCCACTGTGTATCATCAAGCATCAAAAGAGATGCTGGCCTTCATTCCAGCCCTCAGTGAGAAAACAATATACATATAATATCAGAAGAAGAAAAGACTTTGTTCACTGATGCCTCTCACCCACTTAGGATGTGCCTGGTGTGTGCCAGAGTCCTGGAAGTAGCTGTCAGGTGAATGAAGAGTGTGTCGTGGGGCTGGAGTGTGGAGCCTTGTGGAGGAGCACAAGTGACGAGGTTGCAGAAGGAGGAACAGATAACTTGGTTTCTTTGTGTCAGCCGGTGGCATGCAAGCTTGCACTCCAAGGGCCAGCTACAGGAGGTCTTGGAGGTTTAGGGAGTCACATGATATGGTCAGATCTCCACTCAGTTCTTCTGCCAGAGAGCAGACTGGGGCGGGATAGGATGGGAGCCCAGGTTATTCTTCCCACTGTTCATGTTATTACTGGGTTTATTCCTCAGAGTACAGTGATGGTCATATACTGTAGCAGCTCTCACCCAGGAGTGATTTTTGGACATTTGGCATTGTTTGGAGACAGTTTCGATTGTCACTACTACAGGGTTGTTACTGGCATATGTGGATAGAGGCCAGGGATGCTGCTAAAAGTATTAGAATGGACAGGATAGCCACCACAGCAAAGAATTACCCGGCCCCAAATGTTGATAGTGTTGTTGGCAAGAACCCTTGCAGAGAACATCCAAAAGACCAACTCTCAAACCTGAGAACATCCTTGTTTACAATGGCAAAATAAGCACATCCTATTCTCTGGTCCCGTAGGTGTCTCCATTACTCACCTCTTGCCTCCCTGCCTCTGTTGCCGCTCTCCCTGTGTGCTTACCATTTTTCTCTGGGCATGCTCTTCTGCCTCACTCTTCTGCTGAGAAGGTGGAGGGATACTACTGCAGAGGCATGTGGCACAGGAGCTAGAGACAGATTTGCAGCCACGAGATGTGGTGGCGTTGTGTGCTCAGGTCCCACATGTGTCAGGTAGAGGGCCACCAGCCTGGCTTGTTGTGCAGTAATTCCTCTGTAAATATCCCTCCTGAGCCAGCCTTATGTAAAAGCTAGCCTGGGTGGGTTCCCTCCCCAGGTGGGAGACCATGGGCTCGGCTGTGTGTTCTGATGTCTCACTAGGCCTTGTGGATCTTTCACAGTTCCTGTGGCTATACGATTTCGGATCCTGTGAAGTGGGTTTTGAAATAAGCAGAGATTTTGTAAAAAGAAACCTTCCCTAAGAATCCTGCTGGAGATTCTCAGGCAGGGAGCCTTTGTGAATGGGAGCAGCAGGTCATAGGCAGTCCGCACTGAGGATGACCTGCAGCCCCAGCCCTGTGACTGACTTCCCCGTTCAGGGCCAGCGCTGAATGCCCACTCTGTGATGCGTACTCTACGCGCACAGGATCCCATTTAATCCTCAAACTCCCCTAGGGGTCCGCTGGCAGGGAGGCTTCTCAGGCCAAGATCTGGGCAGTCACACAGGGCCGCATGCTCAGAAGGGCCCTGCGGTTGGTTGCGTGCTTTGCTGTCACTTCCTTGGAATTCTTAATCATTTTTTAGCAAGGGACCCCACGCTTCTGTTTTGTACGGGGCTCCAAAATCATCTGTTTATCAATCCTGGGGAGATGCATGTCTTCCCTCCTGCATTTCTTTGACATTTCCAAACTCTGTCTCCGGTGTTACCCTTAGAACATCAGAAACCCCTGCAAGGCCCAGAGCTCCTGTGCCCAGGCTCTAGGCTCCCTAGGTGACTTCAGCCACCCCCTCCTGAGGGGCTGCAAGGGCAGGGGGCTTTTAAGGTCTCTGCTGTCTTTTCCACATCCTCTCCCAATACTCCCTCTTAAGTCGGGGTGAAATTACTCTTTCTCTCCCTCTTGCTATTATTACCTTTTACCGCTCTGACTTAAGGCACTCCTTGGTATTGCATCCTTAATAAGGTTACATTTACAGGAGACAGCCATGACCTTGTCTTGTTTCATCTTTGGTACCATGTCCTGGGCATACATTCACAGAGATGGGAAATAACTTTGTGGGAAAGGGTATTAACTCCACACTTGAACTGCATGAAGCCTCATTTTTGTTTTTCCCTATTGCTTGCTTGCTCTGTGACTTTAGGCAAGTAATACAAACTTTCTATGCTGTTACTTCCTCATTGGTTCATCGCATATTTACTGGCCCCATCGAGGGCCTGGCACTGTCCCTGGTGTTAATGATAATGCCGCCTCCTGAGCACTCATGGGCACCTGTGGGCATATGGCTCGGTCATTTCGGTGAGGATCCTTACTGCCCACCTGCAGGGCTTGCTTGTTTGACTCAAAGTCAACTTCTCAGAGGTTCTGCTGTCTTTTTAGTCATTTGCTTATCATCCTTGGGCTTTCCAATCCAGTGGGGTGGAGTTTGCTAGCATGCAACTGAAGAACCACTGTGTTAGAATCAACTGAGACCAGCCAGGCATTCTGAATTTTCAACAGTCTGACTTGTGAGAACACACTAGCTGGAGAATGGCTTGAACAGGCAGTGGTTCTCAGCCCTGGGGAGATACTCTTGCTCCACTCCAGACCAACTAGGAGGAGTCTCTGGAAGGGGCGCAAGCGTCGGTATCTTTTAAACGCGCTCTCTATAGATGCTGGTGCAGAGTAAGAGTTGGGAACAACCACGCCTGGCCCTTTACCATATCAGGACTTGGAACACGAGATTTAAGAGCACTGTTAAGTACAAGCCTCTCTCTGCTTTCAGCTTTCCCCTCTTGGGCCAAATAATTAGGAGAAAAAGCCATTTTCTTTCTTAAATGGTTTATAATCTGTGTGTGTTGGAACATAGGGTTTTCCTCTGCGAGTTTGCAGTGTTAGCACATCAAAATTATAGCAAATGACAAAAACTAAGTTGTAACACAAGACAAAGTAATTAAGACACTCTAGGAAAGGCCCATGGGCACTTCTTCATAGCTCCTGGCACTGACGCCTTGCGGGGCTCAGATGTGACCATGCATATAGCAGGTTGTTCTGTGCTAAGGTGTGAACTTAATAAAAAGATCCTGCAAAGCACAAAACCCTGTGGGTTAAAATATTAGCATAACATATTTTGATTGATTCCTTCACTCCGCGCTGGACACTGGGTCAAGTGTTGTTGCATTGAATTCTCACAGTGCTATGAAGCGTGAGTGGTAATATCTCCACTTTACAGATGGAGGAACTGTTGATATGAATGATTAAATACCTTACCATGTCACACAGGTGGGAAGGGCTGGGGTATAAATCCAGTTCATATGTTTCACTGTTCAAAATCAACTAGTGGTAGAAAATAAGCAATGTCCCTTAGTTATGCGGTCCGATTTGATATTCACAGACTAGATCTCCCCATGGCCAGGCTTCAGGACTGTAGCAGAGGGGATTGGAAGGATGCTGCTTCCATTCTTTGGTCTGAATATAAACTCAGGGCCGTGGACTGGTGAGAATTTGGTCTTGCCATTAGAGGATTTTTTGGTTTAGATGGGTGGTTTACTCTCTACTGCCATCTGCTGGCTCTCTGTACCAAGCACAGGCCGGAGAAACCACATTTCTCGTCACAAGTGGCACAGGCCATGGTGTCCAAATATGGACACCTCATCCCTGTGGTGAAACGCCTTTAGTTCACACCATCAAAAGTAACAATGATGTGTATTTCTCCAGAATAGAGAACTTCTGTGGTTTTAAATAATTAGGATGGTTTCTCTGGTTTCTCTTAACTACTGGTGGATTTCTAACCATATTCCAAATACTAGCTTATATTTCTCTGACTCCTAGAGCAGAATATAAAGGAGTGTAAGACAGTTTCATTATCTTCCAATGCTGCAGCTGCCTTGGTCAGCCCCGCTGGGACATCATAATTATATTTCTGTTCTCTGGGTTTGTGTCAGAGGTAAAAACGAAGCCTGGCTAGACAGGAGAAGTAAATTAATGTCAGAACTTTGTCAGGGATCCGCCACTCACCAAGGTCTCACCAGCAGGTGCCCAGAAGAGACTGTGTGGTTCTCTTTACCACTCTTGCATGCGGGAGAACAATTAGGTTTAAAAAGGATGGAAGTGGGATGTTACTAGGAAGCATGAATACAGCTTTTGACCTACTGATGTCTTCCTATTTAAAATGGTTATCTTAGGAATGAGAGTGATCCAGTATTGTATCTATCACCTGGTAGACAGACCCCATGAGGTTGACTTGTCTGATGTGACAAAAGACAGTTGGTCAGTTTAAAGAACTGAGTACTTATGGAGAGACCCAGTTCTCTGAGAGAAAATGTTCACAGCTCATTAGGTTGATATTGCAAACCCTGAAAACATGGAGCAACTCCTTCTCTTGTTCTCTTCCCTTCCACTCATATACAGGCAGAAATAATCTCTATCAGTTTACCCTCATTGCCTTTGCTAAGTGTGAAGCTTCGCCCTTACATTGGTTAGTTCAGTGGAACCCTTTTTCAAATGAAATCAGAGATCTTGAGGTGCTGAGGGAAATGCAGCTGTGGGATCCTCAAACTCCTGCCTCTTGCTGTCGCATTTCCGGGCCCTCTCCTTGCCAGGACCCTGGCGCTCTTCTGAGGAATCCAAGAGCTCCCTGGATGCGGTCTGAAAAACACTGAGTGCCATGTGACTTGACTGGTTCATTAGTCTGGACTGAGTTGGAAGGTTCGTCTTTGTTCCTGAGCCTCTTAACATTTTTTAAAAGACAATATAAGCTGGGTGTGGTGGCTTATGCCTGTAATCCCAGCACTTTGGGAGGCCGAGGCGGGTGGATCACGAGGTCAGGAGTTTGAGACTAGCCTGGCCAACGTGGTGAAACCCCGTCTCTTCCAAGAAATACAAAATTAAGCTGGGCATGATGGCAGGTGCTTCTAATTCCTGCTACTCAGGAGGCTGAGGCAGAAAAATCGCTTGAAACCAGAAGGTGGAGGTCCCAGTGAGCCGAGATTACCATTCCACTCCAGCCTGGGCAAAAGACAGAAACTCCAACGTGGGTGGGAGGGCGGGGGGGGGGGAGGAAGACAAGATGATAAGATATATGTATTTTTAATGTTGAGATTTAATTCCAGGTGGTGGGTTGTTAAAGTAGTGTTTTTTTCCTTGCTGAATTTGTTTCCCCAAATAAGGTTAAAAAATAGCAGGAGAATAAATACAGTAAAAAAGGAGATTATTCTGTTTTTGCTGATGTGGGAATATGATTAACTTTTTCCTTCCTGATAATGCTGAAGGAGTACAGCATTAAATCTTTTCTGTCATACAGCATAAATATATACTTGACCAAATAGAACTCCAGGTCCTTGGGAGAAATTTCTGTTTGCAAGTCATTTGGCCTCGTGAGACCAGACATGTTGGAGGCCTTGGGGAGAATTGGTGTGCTCCTGCTTACAGCGAAACCCTGGACTCCAGGCCTGCCTGGAAAAGGGCAGTGTCTTTAAAACAATCAAAGGCGTTATAAAAGGACTGTGATCTGAATATTCAATAACAGTTAAAATATATAACATGTCACTAAGAGATATAACATATGTCTCTGTGTATACAGTGTATGTGTATATAGGTACTCACATACATTTGCATTACTTTTGTTGGTTTTTGGTGCAGGGATATCTGCTTACATATGCCTGGCCCCTTCTTAAAATGTCAGCTTCATTAGGGCAGGCGCCCAGCTAGTTCACTGTTAAGCTCCAATGTCAGGCACAGAGTAGTGCTGAATAGACACTTCTGGAATAAAGGAATGAGTCGACCCCTTTGAATGTTCCTACTGAGTAACAGGGGTGGTATCTTTTATTCCTTGGCATCTCAAGAAATGTTTGTGATTTAGATGTTTGCTTTCATTTGCTCAGCAATCTTTATTGAGCATCTACCACGTGTCAGTCACTATGCTGGGTACTGAGGATAGAGCAGTAAATAAAACTGATAAAATTCTCTTCACAGAGCTTTCTGTTCTGCTGAGAGGAAGCAGACAATAAATACAGTAAAAGTAGATTGTTTTTTGCTGATGGTGAAATATCACTGACTCTCCTTCCTTCCTCATGATGCTGAAGAACAAAGCATCAAACCCTTTGTGTAATAAAACTGTAGACGATGCAAGCCTGCTGGGGAGACAGCTAATTCAGCCCCTCCCGCCAAGCCCCTGCAGGAGCTGAGAGAAGCACCAGGGAGAAAACGGGAATATGTTGACTCATGAGTGGTAATGAAACCCGGAGTAGGGCAGGAAAGACATCAGGACAAGGGGGGCCAGTGGCAACAGGATCGTGGGCACAAGGCCGTGTGGTCCTCCGCAACTGAGCTGCATGCTCTGTCAGCTTGCAATGACATCCTGACTGCTTTCACCATACATCTGTCCTTCTCATCCTTGAAAGTCCAACCTGATGTTTGCAGTGGAGGATTTTGAGTGATTGACCCTGAGCTCGCGTTGCCAAGGTATCCCTATTCCTCCTGGCGGGAATAATACATCTGCCTGTGTGCTTTCTCCTGCCATTTCAAGACCTGTAGCAATGAATTCAGAGCAAGGAGTAAGAGTTATCTCGCGTATTATTTGTTTAAAGCCTTGTTCCTAGAAAAAATGACTTTCTCTTAATGCCTTATCTCTTTGGATCCTCTCAAGACCACAGTGAGGTGATTAAGATGAAGATTACAGTTAGGGTGTCCATATACCCCAAATTACCCCTTCTGTTGTCCTAGCATCCCAACTGGCTTAGTATTTGTCTTGGATTTTTTTTTTTTTTTTTAAAGACAGTCTTGCTCTGTCGCCCAGGCTGGAGTGTAATGGCATGATCTTGGCTCACTGCAACCTTTGCCTCCCAAGCTCAAGTCATTCTCATGCCTCAGCCTCCAAAGTAGCTGGGACTACAGGCCCGCACTACCATGTCCAGCTAATTTTTGTATTTTTAGTAGAGATGAGAGTTTCTTCATGTTTGCCAGGCTGGTCTCAAGCTCCTGGCCTCAAGTGATCTGCTTGCCTCAGCCTCCCAAAGTGTTGGGATTTCAGGCATGAGCCACTGGGCCTGGGTGTTTATTTTTTTTTTTTTTTTTTTAAATAGACTTTATTTTTTTTTAGGGTAGTTAAGGTTAAGAAAAAAATTGAGAAGGTACAGAGACTTGCCATATACCCCTTCCCACCCACAACACACATACATAGCTTCCGTCACTATCGGTGTCCCCCACCAGAGTGGTACATTTGTTCCAGTGGGTGAATATACCTTGACATGACGTTATCACCCAGACGCCATAGCTCACATTAGAGTTCACTCTTGGTGTTGTACATTCTGTGGGTTCTGACAAATGTGTAATGACATGTCTCCACCGTTATAGTGTCTTATAGGATAGATTCACTACCCTAGAAATCCTCCATTCTCTGCCTATTCATCTCTCTGCCCTGGATTTTTCATTTTGCAGTAAATAGGTCTTAGAATTTTATAACTGAAAATATTCTGATAGAACTATTTATTAGGTCTTTCAACATAGGAAAGCTACTTTCTTAGTCAAATATTTCAAAATATTATGTACATTTAGTTTTAGAGCCTCTCGCACTTAAAGGCTTTCTAATTGGAATGACAAATTACACGGTCACCATAATTATACTCTACATCTTAAGGGGAAAAAAATTGGTCCCCAGCAAGGAAGGAGCACTCCAGTGTCTAGCCAGTTGGGCCCAGAGCGGGAGTAGAACTCGGGTGCTTGAGCTTCTGATACTCTGTAACCCAGAGACACAATGCCTGCTGGGGAGGCAACGCGGAGCTCATCACATCCTCACCTTGTTCTAAAGTAGTTAGGAAAGTGATATCGCTTCTGTATTTCTAATTCGGATTAGAACATTCACTGCCTGAGCGAATAACAAACCCAGTAAGGAACGGAACAGACTGCAAAAACTCCGAGAGATCAAGACTCGGGCAAGTGAGGAGCTGCCTCGGGAGGGTGAAATACTGCTACTGAGATGGAGGTCGGTCTTAAAAGGAGTACTGTGCTTTTGGAGAAGATTCCATAAATTAAGTTGGTGAAGAACAGCATCTTCATTGATAAATGGTTGATGGTATTTTGAGACTGAAATTGGAGTTTCATTTGCATATTTCTGAGACACAATGCATCTATTCGGTAGGATATATCTAGGTTCTGATCAAATATGTATTAAACCTGCCTAATATGATAATTAGCTGTTCTGTAGTGTCACCCACATATAATTTTAACACAGTTATCATTCCTAAAGGTTCCTAAAGGTTCCAAAATAATTTCTTCCGATTTTCTATGAACAATAGGAAATCAGAAGGAAATTATTTTGGAGGTTAGGTTTTCATAAAGACCAATTTATCATCTTATATTTACTTTAAGATACAGTATTTAAAATATATTCTGTTTAAGACCAGCCTAGGCAACACATAGCAAGACCTCATCTCTATAAAAAAGAAAAAAATTAGGCCAGGCATGGTGTTGCACGCCTGTAGTCCCAGCTACTTGGGAGGGTGAGGCAGGAGGATCACTTTGAGCCCAGAGGCTTCAGTGAGCTATTGTGCTACCACACTCCAGCCTGGGCAGCAGAGTGAGATCCCGCCTCTTACAAAACAAACAAACAACAACAAAAAAAACCCCAACAATCCTGCTGTAGAAAAACAGTTATCCTAAGTCAAGGAAAAGCAGCCACTCTTTCACAAACTAGATCACAAGGGGTAGCAGAAACTTCATCCAACACTTGTAAGGAAATAACACAGAATGGTGGCAGAGTTTATTTTCTGCCTCCAGGAGTCTCTAAGATGTGTCACATTTGATGCTATCCTGGTTAAAGGGTATTTACTTTAGTTTTTTTTTTTTTTGTTTTTGGTGAATAGTGTGAAGATTTGCTTTTGTTTTACTTATTTTTGTCAGGCCTCTCTATCCGGAGCGTGTGCTGGAAAGCAGACCGCCTTTTAGCAGGGACCCAGGACAGTGAGATATTTGAAGTCATTGTGCGAGAGCGAGACAAGCCGATGTTGATCCTGCAGGGCCACTGCGAGGGTGAGCTCTGGGCTCTGGCCCTGCACCCCAAGAAGCCTCTGGCTGTGACAGGCAGCGATGACCGCTCTGTCAGGTGAGACCCCACCGGCCGCCGCTGTCGTCTCTCTAACTTCTTTGAGATGGATTTGTTTGCCCAGATTTGCTTATTAATAGAAGGATAAAGTGTGAACAGAACCACACAGTTTCCAAATGAAACATTAAGACACGTAGTTCAGCAAGTGGGTTTCTTGGCATTTTGCTGCTGCGGTTGTCTTTCTTGGCTGCCTCTTAAATCATGAAAACGTTTTTAGAAGTGAAGAACACAATGAATACTGGTAAGGCTGGCTTACAGTTCTTTCTAGTTGGGGACTTCAGAGCTAAGTGCACTCATCTGTGATGAAATCATATTGTCCCCTCGTGCCCTGGGTCCTCTGCAGGGGACTGCATGGAGATTTTACGATTTCATCAGAGATTCTCTTGCTCATCATCATTAGAACTTAAATTCTGATTCTCAACATTGTCTTGAGCACATGAGTAAACTTATTTCTTTTTAAATTCTCAGCTGAAATGTTGAACCACGTCATCAGATCAAAGAGTCATGAGGCCTGAGAGAATAATTTTCTCAGGGCCTCCAGCTTCCTTGCTATGGATCATTTTTACTCTTTGAGAGCACAGCTGGGTAAAATGAGCACAATGACGTATGCTTCCGATATTTTTGTACCTATTAAGGGAATGAACATAGGATTTAAAGGTTTGAGATGAATATTATCCCAATTTCAGTATTTTAGTATTTAGATATGCTCAATGACAAACAGGCCAGAAAGCGAGAGAGTGAGAGGAACAGACTGGTCAGTCGATTGAATGGCTGCTGCCTCTGGGTTTTAATAGCTAATATAGAACAATGTAAACTGGACTGACGCTCACTACTTCCCTCCTCCTGTTATTTTGTATGTTCATGAGTTTAATCAAAATATAATTAGTGTACTCATTAATTCTATTTCTTTCATCTCTACCAAGCATGAAAACCTCATTGATCTGAAAATCAATAAGAACAACTAAAACAACTATTGTTCTCTCCTTGTGTGACGTAAATGGTTATTTGGTTTATTCTTCACTTTACTCACTTCCTCCTTTTCTGTTTTTCTTTTTCTGTTACTGAGTTTTCCCACTTATTCATACACCTGGGAAACTCATTCATGCTTATCCAGAAAGAAGTGATTTCAAGGAAGTCTTTCGCTTTTATATTTTAACACTGTTAGGTCTCAGAATTGCAAACATCCCTGAGGAGCCCTGACTGCCTGAATCTTATTCCCTTTAACCATTAATTTGAATAGAGTCTTAAATGCATTTTTATACTAAGTATTAAAATTTTGAAAGGCTAAAAGTCGTAATTTCTTGAGAAAAATGAGCATGGCGACTTTAGAGGATAACACAGTTTACTGAGGAGTGATGGTTTCTTTACTAGTAAAGCAAGGCTTGCACTGCTTAAAATAGTACAAGGTTAAAACAACATGAGATTATAAATAATGGATGAGGTATTGAGAACATACTCAGTTTGAGGCTGCACAGTACAGGCTGCCTAAGGGACTGGTAAACTATTTACTTGCAGCTCAGCATCGTAAGGGATGTACCCCACCCCTTCTGATGGCAGAAGGCTTTGCTGCGTGTAACTTATTCTTGTCTATTGCAGAGCTCTAGCTTCTCAGTCCCCCTAGCAGACACGATTGTGTTGAGATAAGACTGTCTTTAAAAGAGTATGAATTGATGAAAGTCAGATACCACAATTGCAACCAACACGTAAAGCCTTATTTGTTGTATCTTCAGTGTTTCATTCAGGTTGACTCACTTTGGGGTGCCTGGCTGTAGGTGGTGTGGGGATGGGAGCGTGTGCTGAAGTCTCTGTTTGAGCTGCACTTGTCCTTTGCCAGCCCCTTCTCCAGCAGTGACTGTGTTCAGCCAGGAGTCCTGTGAGGTGTCCGCCCCATAAAAGCAGACGCATCAGCCGTGGGGCGCCCAGGGAGCTTGTGAGGAGCAACGGCGGGGATATCATTTGCTCTTTTTCATCTCAGACATGTTTTCTTCCTAAGAAGGCCAACAAATGTAATATGTATTTAAATCTGTGTGTGCCGAAGTAACTGTTACTAGAAAGCACTTTTATATATTTACACACATATATAATGATATTGTATATGTATATTGATATGTAGATTTATGTTTATATTGAGAGAGATATATATTGATATGTATTTTTTCTTTTGTTTTGAGACAGGGCCTTGCTCTGTTTCCCAGGCTGGAGTACAGTAGTGTGATCCTAGCTCACTGCAACCTTGAACTCCTAGGCTCAAGCCATCTTCCCACCTCTGCCTCCCGAGTAGCTGGGATTACAGGCATGCCCCACCACACCCAGCTATTTTTTAAGTATTTTGTAGAGATGGAATTTCACCATGTTGTTCAGGCTGGTCTTGAACTCCCAGGCTCAAGTGATCTTCCTGCCATGGCTTCCCAAAGTGCTGGGATTATAGGCATGAGCCACTGTGTCTGGTGCATACTTTTTAAAAAGCTAATAATAATGGTATCTTATCCTATAAGTACTTCTTAATTTGTATGTGTGATGAACAACCCCTTGGTATACATGAAGGAATGAAGGACAACTTTTAATTGTCAAAGAGAAGGTAACATTTTGTATAAGGTGGTATTTAAAATTTAAATCTTTTTTTTTTTTTTTGAGACAGGGTCTCGCACTGTCACCCAGGCTAGAGTGCAGTGGCAGGATCAAGATCAGCCTTGAACTCATGGGATCAAGTGACTTTCTTGCTTCTGCCCCCTAAGTAGCTGGGACTACAGGTGCACAGCACCATATCCAGATAATTTTTGTGTTTTCTGTAGAGACTGTGCCTCCTTATATCGTCCAAGCTAGTCTCAAACTCCCGGGCTCAAGTGATCCTCCTGCCACAGTCTCCCAAAGTGCTGGGATTTCGGGCATGAGCCATCATGCCTGGCTCTGAATTTTTTTTGTTCTGTGAACCTCACAATCTTTGGAAATGTTATCTCATTTTCTCATTGTTGCTGGTTTCCTTCAAATAATGAAAATGACCAAAGATGCACTAAAACCCCTTTCCAGACTCAGTGACAGGCCATGAGAAAGGGCTCTGGTGTGACGTTCCTATGTCTTTTCTTAATACTATTGGTGTGGTGAGCAGGTCTTCTTGCCTTGGGCTGGCCGATGACCATGGGAAGTTGGTTTTGTTTTGTATTGACTTCGTTCTTGTGCCTAGGCTGTGGAGCCTGGCCGATCATGCCTTGATTGCCCGCTGTAACATGGAGGAGGCGGTTCGCAGTGTAGCTTTCAGCCCCGACGGATCTCAGCTGGCCCTGGGCATGAAGGACGGCTCTTTCATTGTTCTCCGAGTCAGGCACGTACTGATGTTGAAAACTGTATTTAGAAATGTTCTTGTGTTAAACGTTACGATGTTCCTGGTCCTAATACGTGCCAGGACCTGAGGAAGAATCCATTTACCTGTTCAAATAGGGCATCGTAGATCTACAGTATTCCTATCTGTAATTCCGAAGTCCTGACACTCTGAAAGTGCAAAGTTACTTGATAATTTGGCAGCACAGCCTGACCTAACAAACTGATATGAGGCTGCTTATAATCTAGCAATCTCTTAGGAATAATCATGTGTCATGTGACTTGCTGCAAAAGTATTGTGTTTAATACAGGGTGCTGCCCCAGCCCCCACTGGGGATGTTACATAATATATTGTATGTGAACCTTTCTAAAATCGAATGAATAATGAATTCCCAAGCACATCTAATTCCAAGAGTTTCGGATAAAAGATTGTGGGCTTTCTAGTAAGCCAAGAAAAGAGGAAGAAAGAATAAAGCAGCATCCAGCAGCACCAGATGTTTAGAGGTGAGCTTCAGTAAAAGATTTCTTCTACCCATAATTGATACTAAAATGGAATATTTCCTTTTTACTAACATCCTATATAATTTTTACTGGAAACAATTATGATCCATCCTTGTGATTCCTCTGAATGCATTTGTTGTTCTCTCGACTCACGTTTTATAAGTACAGAAAAGAAAATGCAGCTATAAATTAAATATTGCCTGTTTTGCACAGAGAATTCTCTGTAGCTCTGATTGAAGAATGATCTTAGCACAGTTTATTACACTAAGTTCTCACTATCAACCACATGTAACTCGTTACTGAACTAGTGGGCAACATTTTCTTTTTCTGCTTAGTGATGTGTGTGACAAGATGGCTAAGTACCAGATTTCTTTTTTGATTTCTTCCCAAGTCCTCCCGCCAAAAAAAAAAAAAAAAAATTCTATACACCTATTTTATGACATTATAGTACACTATAATCCTATTAATAAATGATAGCAGGTATGAGGGACTGTTAATGTAGAGCGGCTATTTGGTATTCTTCATGCATTTAGTTTGTTTTGGAGTTAATGAAGCCATCTTTACTGGCTCAGGGAACCTGCTAGTCATAATCCTGTCTCACAGTTGTAGGAGAACAACAACCCCAGTGAGCTTTCAAATGTGAGCAGAAATTGTCAGAAGAATCTGGTCAGAAACAAAACAAAACATTTCAGTGACTCACTGTATTCATGACAGTGAAATGTTAAATGATTACATCACAGTTTACCATTTAAAAAGGTAATTTTCTTCAGCTGCTTTTTTGACCTGATCTTTTTGTGACAGTAGGTATCAAGCTTAACAGTCACTAGTTTCTTAAAGTATAAAAAAGATCATTTATTTATGCGAGCCTTGATATATGCTACCTTTCTCCATGATAGATTATGTCATGGTTATATTCTGTTATTAATTTTACAAACCTCAACTTTTGAAACAAAAATTTTAGGGAAAAATAATACGTAGTTAAACATGGAGGCAAATATGCATCTTTTTTAAATTTTAAAAATGATACATAATACACATATTTTCAGGGTACGTGTCATTGAACACATTCATATAATTTGTGAAGATAAAATCAATGTAATTGGGCTATCCGTCACCGTAGATATTTGTCTTTTCTTTCAGCTAGAGACATGTGAATTACTCTCTCCTAGCTCTTTTCAAATATATGATAGATTATTGTAACCTATAGTTATTCCACTGACCTGTCAAATGCTACGTCCTGTTTTTCTGTCAAATGTGGTTTGTGCCCATTAATCAACCTCTCTTCACAACAAATGTGCGTTTTGTTAAATTTTTTGTTTTTACCTTGGAAGCCCAAAATATCATTTAAACAGTTGATTATTCTTCTAAAATTGCATAAATTTTAAACAATACCATTTTATATATTTCCTCAAAAGTTAATTCTTTAATTCCTGCAGGTTTGGCTCTCTTTCACCACACTTCTTTTTCTGATACATACATTTTGAAACTTGACTTGGATTTTCTATTTGTAGATTTGCCGCTTATCATTTTGCTTTTTATTCTTACAGAGATATGATGGAAGTAGTTCACATCAAGGATCGAAAAGAAGTCATTCACGAAATGAAATTTTCTCCAGATGGTTCTTACCTTGCAGTGGGATCCAATGATGGCCCAGTAGATGTCTATGCTGTTGCCCAGAGGTATAAGAAAATTGGAGAATGCAACAGGTCCCTTAGCTTCATCACGCACATTGACTGGTCCTTGGATAGTAAATACTTACAAACTAACGACGGTGCAGGAGAACGATTGTTCTACAAAATGCCATGTAAGTCGTATGTAGGGCCTGGATGTTTCTGAAAAGCAAAATTTTGAACCAGGTGAAGGAAATACAGGAAGAGGGTTATGGCTCTTTTAGAATTTGTACAGCAGGTTTTCTGGTTTTTGCCAGAAAGCCCCTGCCTGTCACAAGATCCCAAAT
This sequence comes from Cacajao melanocephalus, assembly GCA_963573385.1. NCBI lineage: Eukaryota > Metazoa > Chordata > Mammalia > Primates > Pitheciidae > Cacajao > Cacajao melanocephalus. The sequence goes on from CAUYLG010037352.1 coordinate 57,388, forward strand.
CACAAACATTTAAAAATTTAACGAGTTGGAACATGTTAAACTAAAAATTACTGCGCAAGAAGGGAGACCATGAATGAAATTTAAAAACAAGGCATAGACTAGGCATAAATTCTTGCCATTGTTATAACAGACAAAAGATAAATATCTAGAATATATAAAGAATGCTTAAGGATAAGGTAGAAGGGGGAAAAAAAACTAGAAAAATAGGCAAGTCTCAAATAACCAGTAAGACTAGGAATCAGGAAAATGATAATTAAAGCAACAGTAAGGTACCATTTTACACTATTTAGCTTTGCAAAAGTCTGACGGTGAGAAGAGGGGAAATGGAAACCACATATGCTCCTGGTGAGAACCTGCACAAAGGCACGTGCAAAGGATCTTTGTTCTAGCTGTGTTTGTAGTAGCCAGAAATGAGACACAACGTCTAAAGGTTTATCAGCATGAGGAGAGTTCAGTTAAATGTGGTATAGTCATATAATAAAATACTATATAAAACTTGAAAAAATTAAACTAGAGCTACTTGCATCAGTATGGATAGATCTAAAAAATACAATTCTGAGCAGACAAAAGAAAGTTGCAGAAAGAAATATATAGTATACAGTCATTTATATAAACTTCTAGGATGTGAAAACATTCGGTATTATGACCATATATTTATGTAGTAAATGTTTTAACAATGTATGGGAATGATAAACACCTCACTCAGGGTGTTGGTAACCACTGAGAAAGCAGAGAGATGATCTTGGAAACAATAACCCAATGGGGCTGGGCGTGGTGGCTCATACCTGTAATTCTAGCACTTTTGGAGGCTGAGGCGGGCAGATCATATGTGGTCAGAAGTTCAAAACCGGCCTGGCCAACATGGTGAAGCCCCATCTCTACTAAAAATGCAAAAAAATTAGCATGACGTGGTGGTGGGTGCTTGGAATTCCTGCTACTTGGGAGGCTGAGACAGGTGAATTGCTTTAACCCAGGAGGCAGAGGTTGTAGTGAGCTGCGATTGTACCACTGTACTCCAGCCTGGGTGACAGAACGAGACTCTATCTTAAAAAATAATATATTTAAAAAAACAACCCAATGAATTTTAACTCAGAAACATTTTCTTTAAAATTCTACTGTGATAAAGACATAATGTGAAGATTTGTTGAAGCTGTGTGGTGCAACACTTGTAAACTGTAGTAGTCTGTATAATTTTCTGTATGCTCAAAATATTTCATAATTTTGTAAAGTAGAGAAAATCTGAAACAATTGTAGAACTAGCTTTCAAGTATTTGGATGTTCGTGACCCGTTTAGTTCATTATCCAAGTCCATTGCTTTTATCTGTTTCTTTCTTTCTTCCTACTCTTTGCCCATTTCATTGTTAATTAATGTATATCTAAAAAGTTGAATAACTGGTGTTAATGCAAAATAGTCATAATACTTCTGTCAGTGCCTTGCACACACAGTTCTTCAGTGGGGTTAGAAATGAATGAAAATGAACTGGAGGTGTCATCGATGGGTTTCAGCTTGTCAGGCAATAGTACTCCCATCATAACACAGATAACCAGGGATAGTCGGCTACGTTATCTTTAGGACAACTGGTTTCTGCCAGAATAGACTGTTTAGAAGAATAGTCTATTGAAACTTTAGAAAGAATGGCCCTGGGAGTATTAGAAACTCTCTGAGATCAGCTTAGAACTCCAACATAACATTTCAAGATTTAAGTCTTCAAAGATTTGAGGATCACAGTCCTTATTTACTTAGATTGTTTTAGTCTCAGATCTGTGTTCTTCATAATTGGAATCTCTTATTGGTTATTTGGTGAAATGTGCCCATTAGGATTTTTTAAAAGCTATTTTTGTGATCTGACCATAACTTTTATAAGAGAGTCATCTGACTTACATAATACTCATTTATTAACATTTAGTTTGTATAATACTAAAATAAATGTGATAAATAAGACTCTGCCTTATCAAACTCTTCAGTGCACCATTGCTGAGGTATATATTTCTTTGTCTGTTTTCTTTGCTTGATATTTGTGTGTGTGTGTGTGTGTGTATATAATCACAAAATTTCACATGGGGTACATGTGAAAATTTGTTACATGCATAGAATATGTAGTGATCGAGTCAGGATATTTAGGGATGCGTTACCTGAATATTTAATCATTTTCTTCTTATGTCTGAGTTTTGAGTATGGGCTTTCTTTAAACCATGCAAAAAAAAAAATCACAAATGGGATAAAGAGATTAGAATATGTAGTTTTCTTAATTTACAAAAGTTTAAGTTTCAGATCTTTATAAAAAATGAATAAAGTAAATTAAAATAAACTTTTTATTTAAATGTAATGTTAATATTGATTATTTTCAGCTGGGAAGCCTTTAACAAGTAAAGAAGAAATTAAAGGGATTCCTTGGGCCTCCTGGACATGTGTGAAAGGCCCTGAAGTGAGTGGAATTTGGCCCAAATACACTGAGGTTACTGACGTCAACTCAGTGGATGCAAATTACAACAGCTCAGTGCTGGTGTCTGGAGATGATTTTGGACTGGTTAAATTGTTTAAATTTCCTTGTCTCAAGAGAGGTAAGGCCAAAAGAGATGTTTCATTGCATAAAGATGTACTGTAAACGATACAGTACAATTAAGGTTGATCTTCCTGCTGTCTGTTCCAATATACTCTTTATTTTATCTTGTATATTTATATTTACTCTTCTACATTTTAAGTAGTTAGAATGTGGCATTGATGTCTTCTACTTCTGACATCCTAAGATACGCGGTTTTACAAATTTAAGTAAAAATTTGCTAATAGAGTTATTACCATATTGTGATTTATAAGCTTTGTTTCACATTTCAAATAAGTTATATTTATGTAAATATTCATAGTTTATAGTCCATTAAAGTGTTGCAACTAAAATTCTTTTATGATTCAGAGCTATTGTGCTTATACATGGAAAAGCAAAGCAAATCCTTTCAAACATAATTAAAATCTGACGGTGGTTGTTCTGGTGATAATATGGTTTATGGACCTCTCGTCATAGCAGTAATTTTGCAAACTAAATTTACATAACTGGTGACATTTTTGAGATAACTTTAATTCAAAACAACCCTCTCTGCCCTTGTGTTTTATTGTTTTGTTTTTAAAAGTGTTTGACTTCAATTATGTCACATGCTCAAGCTTTGTAGAAGGTGATGAATTAACCATGTGATGACTGTCCTCTTCTTCCTTTGCAAGTTTAGGCAAAGCCCATATTCAGGCTCTTCTGAGACTCCTCAATGATGCCTGAAAATCTGATCTTAGAAAAGTAATCAACAGGGACATGCTGCTGCCTGAAAACTTTGACTTGAACAATTTTTAGATTAAGCAAGGAAAGGGATTGAAAAATGCAATCAGAAAGTCATTTTCAGCTAACTGGCAGTTTTGAAGCAGACAATTATGGTATAAAGGGTACATAAAATGCATAACAAAACCACCATCACTGAGACATCACAAAACGACCATCCGTTTAAAATGCACAAGGCACAGGATTACCTCAACATGCCCAATTCATACTCTTCTTTCTCCCAACAAGGGCCCTTTGAGTAATAGGGTGTATCTTGTTAGATTGAGTAATACACCTGCAGAGGGTAAGTTAGACCTCCAAGAAAAATACCTGGGAATTCAGAATTGAAAAGAAGCAACTTTGGGGTCAGAGGCACCACTACTGGTCTCCGGTGTCAGAACTTGGGAATAAATATAACTCAACGAGAACTGATATCTACTATACGTCCCCAAGTCTTGTAAGGTGGGCTTGGGTCTGGAAAATAGCAAGGGAAATGTGGATCTATTATTAGAACAAAAAGGGTGTTTTAGTCTGTTCTTACGTTGCTATAAAGAAGTACCTGAGACTTGGTAATTTATAAAGAAAATAGGTTTAATTAGCTCATGGTTCAGCAGGCTATACAGGAAGCATGATGCTGGCATCTGCTTGGCTTCTGGAGAGGCATCAGGAAACACAGAATCACGGCAGAAGGTGAGGGAGGAGAAGGAAGGCATGTCACGTGACCAGAGCAGGAGCAACAGAGCTACAGCCAGGTGCCCTACACTGTTAAACAACCAGATCTCCTGAAAATTTGTTCACTATTATGAGGACAGCACCAAGAGAATGATGCTGACCCATTCAGGAGAAATTCACCCTCATAATCCAGTTACCTTCCAGCAGGCCCTGCTTCCAATTCTGGGGATTACATTTCAACATGAGATTGGGGACACATATCCAAACTATATTAGAGAGGGTGAGTAGTGCTGTCAAAATGAGTCACCGTTACATAAAAATCAACTCTGTGGATAATGGCACACAGAGGGCATCTGCATGAATGAGGAGAAATGGACAGCCAGATGACAGTATGGTGCGAATAGCAAACCCTGAGCAACCCACAAAAGTATCCATGTCTTCATAGCAAATGGACTTGCTTTGTACATTTTATGACACATGGCTTATAGACAACTTGAACAGCAACCTCCCATGATGAGTGTCCTGAATGTTAAGACTTGAGTTGTGGAAATCTTGGATCTTGGATCTTGGAGGAGCCAGTGCTGGCCTTCCCTATGTCATGGATGGGCTTGATGCAGTGCAGGGACAGGAAGGCCAGTGTGTCTAGAACATAGTGCACGCGGGAAAGAGTTGTGTACCATGGCATTGGAGAGGGTGGCAGGGCTGTGTCTTAAAGGGCCCCGGGCCACTGCTAAAAATTGGAGTCATCTTCTAAGTGCAGTGGAAAACAGTTTTACATGGAGTGATATGACTGATCTAAGTTTTTAAGACTGTTTTGATATTTTGTGGAATGGTTAGGAAAGGGGAGGTTTCAAGTAGTGACGTTACTGCAAGAGTCCAGGTAAGAGATGATGTGGCTTAGATAAAGGTATTAGGAAGAGACACAGGGAGGTGGTTGGGCTTCAGAAACAGTTTCCAGGGAGAGCTGAGGCTCTTACAGATGGATTGGATATGAGAATGGAGAAAAAGAAAGTAATCAAGGATGACTCCTAAGTTTGGGACTTGGGCATGGGGGTACGTGGTGGCAGCATTTACAGAGGTGGGAAAATGAGAAAAAAGATGTTTGTCTCTGGGAGTACACATAAGGGCAAGGGGAATGTCTGGGTCTATTTTCCCTGTTCTAAGTTAGAGGTCCATATTGGGCATCCAGGTGGATATGGCACAGAACTGTCAGTGCTCCAGGAACACTTCAGGGCTGGAGATGAGTCACACTGACAACACTTTAAAGCCATGGGAGAGGAGGTCGATAGAGAAGGGGTGAGGGCTGAGGCCTGAGCCCTCCTTGTGGTGCACAGGACAAAGAAATGTCTGATGAAGTCATTCAGTGTCCCAAGGAAAGCCTTCTGAGAGACAGGGGTGGCTTTCATTTATTCATTAAGTGTTTGTTAAATGCTGTTCTAGGGGATGGAGATATGCCAAAGAGGAAAACAAGCACAAATCCCTGCCCTCACGGAGCTTTTGTTCTACTGAAGGTCTACAGTTACTATACAAGAACATATAAACATACCTGATTGTGAGAAGTGCTATGATGAAAAATAAAGCAAACAGTGGGATTAGAGAATGCTGGAGTCGGGCAGCGTAGTGTTGCTGTTCTAAATAAGTTGGGCAAAGAGAAGTTTGCTGTTATGGTTTCATTTCACTTGGAACCTGAAAAAGAATGAAGGATCCAGCCATTCAGATATCTAGGGAAAGAGCACTTCAAACAGCAGAAATGGCAAAGGCCTAGAAGCAGAGAATGCTTAGTGTGTTTGGGGAATAGTAAAGAGAACAGTGTGCCTGGAGCAGAGAGAGTGAGGGGGAGAGAGGGCAGAAAAGATCAGAGAGATAAGACCTAAGTATTAATGACACTAACGCTTTTGCAGGTTCTAGTTCTAGCTTGCAAAGACTATGTTAGTTATCTATTGCTGCATAAGAAATTATCCTCTAAACTTAAAAGCTTAAATGCACAAACATTTATTGTATCATGGTTTCTGGGAGTCACGGATTCCCAAGAAGCTTAGCTGGGTGATTCTAGTTCAGGGTCTCTTGTGAGGTTTTGGTCATGTGAAGGTTAAACTGAGACCACAGGATTCACTTCCAAGATGGCTTACTCACGTGGCTCTTGGCAGGAGGCCTCAGTTCCTGCTAAGTGAGCCTCTTCATAGATTGCTCGAGTGTGCTTGTGACATGGCATATAGAGATCCAAGAAACGGAGCAAGGAAGGATCTGGAGTATGTTTTACAACCTCCTCTTAGATGTCACCTTCATTTTTGCCATATTCTGTTCATTTTGTATCAGATAATTTGTGGACCTATTTTTAAACCACTATGAGGAAATAGGCTCATTGATCTGTGAGGAAGGTATAAAGGTCAAGGAAGCAAAGAATAGGTCAACACTTTAAGATGTAGAGAGAGTTGGGAAGAGTATACCTTGCTCCCCAGTTACTCAGTTATCAACATTTCCAACTGACCTTAGTTGGAGCCAGTTGGACTTTTTTTTTAAATTGCATTTTAGGTTTTGGGGTACATGTGAAGAACATGCAAGAATGTTGCATAGGTACATACATGGCAATGAGGTTTGCTGCCTTTCTCCTCCATCACTTATATCTGGCATTTCTCCCCATGTTATCCCAACCCCAATACCCCCCCCCCGTTTTTCCCCCCCCACTACCCCCACCCCACACCCCAGGGGGTTTTCTACCCCCCCCGGGGCCAGTGTTAGGGGTTGGAC
>CAUYLG010037353.1:0-35063 GCA_963573385.1 Cacajao melanocephalus
GGTACCAGTACCATGCTGTTTTGATTACTGTAGCCTTGTAGTATAGTTTGAAGTCAGGTAGCATGATGCCTCCAGCTTTGTTCTTTTTGCTTAGAATTGACTTGGCTATGTGGGCTCTCTTTTGGTTCCATATGAAGTTTACAGTGTTTTTTTTCCCAGTTCTGTGAAGAGGGTCATAGGTAGCTTGATGGGGATAGCGTTGAATCTATAAATTACTTTGGGCAGTATGGCCATTTTCACAATATTGATTCTTCCTAACCATGAGCATGGAATGTTTTTCCATCTGTTTGTGTCCTCTCTTATTTCCTTGAGTGATGGTTTGTAGTTCTCCTTGAAGAGATCCTTTACATTCTAAGTCTGCTGCAGCGGAGCTCATAACCGCCTTTTTTCCCCAGGTGCTCTGTCCTGGGAAGGTGGGGCTTTATTTATAAGTTCCTGATGTCCTGCTACCTTTTTTCAGAGATATCCTGCCCAGCGAGGAGGTAGCCTAGTCACAGTTTGCCACAGAGGTGTTGCTGCACTGCCGTGGGGTCTGTCCAGCTGCTGTGTAAGCTTCCTTGTGGTTTTGTTTATAGAGGTATAGTTAGAACTGCCTCAGTAATGGCAGTCTGCCTCAGTAATGGCAGACTGTCTCTGTAATGGCAGACTTCCTTGGTAATAGTGGATTGCTTCAGTAATGGTGGACTGCCTTGGTAATGGCGGATGCCTTACCCCCCACAGAGCTGTACTGTCCCGGGTCCCGCTGTGCTTGCTGTGAAACTCTCAATCCAGAGTGTTTCAGATTGCTGGTCTTTGTGGGGGTAGGACCTGCCAAGACAGACCACCTGGCTCCCTGTTTCAGCCCCCTCTTTTCTAGTTGAATGGGTGATTCTGTCTCCCAGGAGTTCCAGGCATCCATTGAAATGGCATCTAGATTTTGTGAGTTTTTGTGCAGAGACCTGCTGCACCAGCTGAAACAGCCATGCTAGAGACTTGTGGCACTTTTCTGCCGGGGAATCTCCTGGTCTGTGGGCAGTAAAAATTCATTTGGAAATGTGGTGATCACTCACCTTCTAAGTTCTCTCTAGGAACTGCACTGACAAACTGTTCCTATTCAGCCATATTTGATTGTCCTCCAATCTTTTGGTTTTTTTGAGACAGAGTCTTGCTCTGTTCCTCCAGGCTGGAGTGCATTGGCGCAGTCTTGGCTCACTGCAACCTCTGCCTCCTGGGTTTAAGTGATTCTCCTGCCTCAGCCTCCCAAATAGCTGGGATTACAGGTGCATGTCAGCATGCCTGGCTAATTTTTGTATTTTTAGTAGTGATGGAGTTTCACCCTGTTGGCCAGGCTCGGAAACTTAGATTTTAAAAAGAAATGAAGATTACTGTAAATGGTGACTCTGGAGGCAAATATGAGACATTTAATTTCTAATACTTAATTTACTTAAAATATGATTGATTCTATATCATAAATGATAACCATGAATTATGAGGTTTAAAACATGTAGAAGTAATATGTATGATAGCAATAGCACAAAATAAGAATGTTTTAAAGTTCCTTACATTGTATTTGAAATGGATATTACTTGAAGGTAGACTGCTGTAAGTTAAAGATGCATGTAATAAACTCTGGATCAATCATTTAAATAATGAAATAAAGAGGTATAGTTAATAAACCAATAGAGGAGAAAAGCAGAATTCTAAAAAAAAATAATAATAATTAAAAGGCTGGAAAAGAGGAAGAAAGGAAAAAAGGACACATTAAAAATAGCAATATGGTAGACTTAACAATCATTACATTAAATCTAAGTGGACTAATACTAATTTTTAAAAGGCAGAGATTATCAGATTGGATTAACAAAAAACAAGACCTCATTAATATGCTGACTATAAGAGACATAATAAATATAAAGATGTAAATATGTTAAAAGGATTCTTGAAGATGTCTCATGAAAACACTAATGATAAGAAGACTGAAAAAGCTATATTAATATAAAAGTAGACTCCAGGAGAAGGAATATTATCAGAATTAAAGAAGGACATTTCATAATGATTAAAGGTTCAACTCACCAAGAAGACATAATATTCCTGCATGTCTATACATCTATTAATAATAATGGAGCTTCAAAATACTTGAAGCAAAATATTGACAGGACTACAAGAAGAAAAAGACACAACCGCAATCTAATTATTCTTGGTAATTTCAACACACCTCTTTTAGAATTTGATAAAACAAGTAGATATATAAGAACGTAGAAGACCTGAACAGAATTATCAACTTAACCTAATTGATATTGCTAGAACACTACACTAAAAAAACATCTGGATTATTATTATTATTAAGGAAATAAGGAGCATCCCCAAGATAAGGCATATGCTGGTCTATAAAACAAATATCAAATATAAAATGACTGAAACTATAAGGGGTGTATTTTCTGAAATGGAAACAAATTACAGATCAATAACAAAAGGAAACAATTTTAATTCAAATTATTTGGCAATTAAACCACATATTTTTAAATAAACCATTTACCAAAGAAGAAAGAACAGGAAAATTATAAAATATTTTAAACTAAATGATAATGAAAAACCAACCTAACAAGATATGTGGGATGCAGCTAAAATAATACTTTGAAGGAAATTTATGTCTTTAAATGCTAATTTTAAATAATAATCTTAAAAAGTTTACTTGTAAATTCAAGGCAAATTCAATCAGAATTCCAGAAAGTCTTTTTTTTTTCTTTTGGTAGGCAAACTCATTGCAAAATTTACCTGAAAATGCAAGGGACCTAGCATAGCCAAAACAAATTTGAAATAGAAGAACAAATTCTTATTTTATGTGATTTCAAGATTTACTATAAGGCTGCAACAATGAAGACAGTTCGGTATTAAAGTAAGGATAATGAATTAATAGAACAGAAAAGAGAATTAAGAAATAGCTCTACAGACACACACACACACACACACACACACACACACACACACACACACAAACACCCACACACACATATACTCTACACATAGTCAATTGATTTTCAACAGTTAAGCCAAGGTAACTCAATGGGGAAAAGATAATGTTTTTGACAAATGATGCTGGAACAACTAGATATTTATATAAAAGAAAATTAACTATCTTTTACCTCATAGCATACATACAAAACAAATTAAAATTGATCATAGACCTAAATATAAAACTAAATTCTAAAGTTTCTAGAAGAAAACACAAGAAAAAATCTTTGTGATATTGATCAGACAAAGATTTCATAGAGAGAATCCAGAAAATACTAGTTATAGAAAGTTTGATAATTAAATCACATTAAAGTGGAAACTCTAGCTCCTCAAAAGACACCTTGTGAAAATAAAAAGGCATGCTGTAGACTAGGTAAAAATGTTTACATTACATATATTTGAGAGATGACTTTACAATCCAGTGTAAAACTGGGCAAAATATATGTGAATGATCAAAAAGCATACGAAAATATGCTCAATATCTTAGTCATTAAGGAAATATAAATAAAACTACACTAAAATACCACTTCATACCCTCTGGGATGACTAAACTAAAGTGCTAACACTAAGACATATTGGTGAGGATATGAAACAACTAGAACTCTCATACATTGTTGGTGGAGGTATAAAATGGTGCAACCACTTTGGAGAACATTTTGGCCCTTTATAAAAATAGAGTCAGGCACATAGCTATCCCACTTTTAGAAGAAATTCAATTTTTAAAGGGGAAATATATATATATTTATAAAAAGACTTGTGAATAAATTGTGTATTAGTTTTATTTCTAATTCCTTTAAACTAGAAAAAAGCCACATGTCCATAGACAGATTAATGGATACACAAATTGTGGTGTATTCATAAAACAAAAATTAAAAAAAGACCAGACTACTAATTCATGCTGCAACGTGAATGAATCTCAGAAACTTTATGCTGACTGAATGAATCAATATCCAAAAAGGAATATATTGTATACTTTCATTTTTATGAAATTCAAGAATAGACAAAACAATTTTATAGTGATAGAAATCGTATTAGTGGTTGCCTGAGTCCAGGAGCATGGATAATTGCCTGAAATAGGTGCATAAGATAACTTTTTAGAAATGTTCTGTATCTTCTTTCAGGGGGGTAAGACTATGTGAATATATAATTTGTCAAAACTTATTAAATTTATATTTAAAATGGCTTCATTTTATTATATATAAATGATACATGAATAATATAGTTAATTTGAAAAAAAACTAGTTTTATAGCTGCTTGACATACAATAGTCATATTCTTTTTTCGTATATCAGGGAATTAGTTTTATCACTTAATATGAGCAGAGCTCTGGGTTAAGCATTATGGAAAACCACGAAATGGTATCAGCAACATTGCCTAACCATCAAGGAACTTAATATGTAGTTATCATGTTGTGGTATAAACTTGATCACATAATTAATCAAATGGTGATAAAAATTGATAAGTACTAGTAGTAGTAGATGTAAAAGGAATTATGAAATTCATATCAAATTAAATGAGTTGATTGACAGATGAGAATATAAAAAATACAGTGCCTGACAGATATGTGCTCAGCAAGTGTTAATTAATTTGCTTGAGGGGATGAAAATTTATGTTTGAAGTGATGAATCAAGGCATAATTGAGGAGGTGGCATTTTATGTAGGCACTGTAGAATAGGAGGGATTTTTGTAAGTGTCAAAAAGCAGGGAGACATTCAGGCCAGGAGGATGTCATGATCAAAGCAGGGAAGTGAAAAAGCACAGGTATGTAGAGTGGAGAGAGGCAAGCTTGGTGTACTCATTGGGAAAAAAAGAAGTTTCATGTAGATGGAATAATAGGAAATTAATCACCAGGGTCAAACTTTAAAGGATCCTTAAAAACAAATTGAGGAATATAACCTCATTTTAAATTGATCTTTTGTGGGTTGCCAATATATTAAGTAAAATAGATAAAAATTGAGATTTTATCAGTAAAAACTTATTTTATAATTTAATATTATAACATTAAATATAAAGTCAATTAATCAGAACAGTGAAGCAGTTTTGAACACATAACTTTGAAATCGGGGACTGCTGATCTCAAATGAAAGTTTTTTTTTTTTTTAAATGAGCCTCAGTTTTTACTTATTTTCTGCTGTGTTTTCTTTTGGTTGCATCATGTTCAGAATATTCTAATTGGTATAGGGAAGTAATTGTAAGTAGCAATGCTATAAACATTTACCTTAAGGTCTTCGTATATCTTTCAATGAAGCAAGAGGTTTATTTCAAAGTACAATCACATGTTGCTTAACAATGAGGATACATTCAGAGAAATGCATCCTTAGGCAATTTCTTTGTCATGCAAACATCATAGAGGGTACTTACACAAACTTAGATGGTATGGCTTAGTACACACCTAGGCTATGTGGTATACCCTATTGCTCTTAGGCTACAAACCTGTGCAGCATATTACTGTACTAAATACTGTAGGCAGTTGTAACAATGGTAAATATTTGTGGATCTAAACATAGAAAAGGTACAGTAAAACTATGACATTATACTCTTATTCAAGACACCACTGTATGTGCAGTTTCTCTTTATGCAGCTCATGACTGTATACATAATAAATATTTTAATCTGGTAGTACAAGTTAATGCTTTGATTATTTCTAGATGGTTAAAATTTAGAATATAACACATTGTTGTGTATGTATGGCACTTTTGGTTATGGTTTTCATATTGCTTAGATTTTTTTAAAGTTGCAACTTGCAGAAACCCAACTCAAATTAATGGGAATTACATTACCAAAAGTCCAGCAATAAAATTCTGTTTTGTCTATTTTGGGATGTAAATGTGCTAACATGATGTAAAGATTTTTTTTCTATTTATTCTTATTGCTGCTCCTTTCTACTTTTCTTTATATTTTTGGCTTCATTCACTCTTATTGCAGGCAGGCTTTATGTGCCAGGTAGGATGGTCATGATTGTTCGAGATCCACATGCTTATAGCTTCCAACCTGAGCATAAGAGAGCCTTTAGATAGTTCCAGCAGGTAATTATGATTGGATCGAATTTCTCTGTGTGGGTAGGGGGAGCTGTAGAAGGCAGGCAACACAGAACTATGATTGACTACTCTCATCAAAACAGCAGCAGTCAGAAACATTCCCCCCCTACCAAAAAAAAACAAAAACAAAAACAAAATAAAGAATACAGGGCACACTGGATACAAAAATTATTATTTTCACAGAAATTAGAATACAGTTAAAAAATAAAGGCAGTGATGTGGCCGGGCACAGTGGCTCACGCCTATAATCCCAGCACTTTGGGAGGCCAAGGCTGGTGGATCACCTGAAGTCAGGAGTTCGAGACCAGCCTGACTAACATGGTGAAACCCCATTTCTACTAAGAATACAAAAAGTCAGCTGGGTGTGGTGGTGCGTGCCTGTAATCCTAGGAGGCTGAGGCATGAGAATCACTTGAACCTGGGAGGCAGAAGTTGTGGTGAACCGAGATCCTGCCATTGCACTCCAGCTTGGGCAACAAGAGCAAAACTGTCTCAAAACAAAACAAAACAAAAAACAAAAAAAAACCCACACAATGAAGTATGTATTTTGAAAGTAAAATAAATAGTTGTAGAACCCAAAGCCCAAAGAGCAGGAGCAGAAAATACGGTGTAGAGAAGATGTCATGGTGAGTAATATTTTAGCAACATGGACAGCCATAATTTCTAATGGGACATTTTTATTCCATTAAAATTGTGGCACATTTGAAGGCCTCCTGGGCAATGAGCTGCAGTGAAAAACCAAGACTTCAGGCTGCACATATACTTCTGATAGATGAAAATAAAACCTACTTTGGAAGGAATTACCTTATGAGTTCAACAGTATTTTTAGTAAACGGTTACCTATTCATTAGTGGATGGTATTCAGAAAAGGCAGCTTTTAATTTAAACAAAATAAAGCATTATGGAGAAAGAAACATGGAGGAAAGGAAAACCAGCATAAGTGAGTGTGCATAGAGAGTCGGCAGTTGACCACTATTGGTTTTCATTGCAATATCTTGGATTTTTTTGCACCTCGCTCCAAAGAATTAGAGTGTCTTACTCCATATCTGAAGCAAATAATAAGTACAAAATTTTTTATTTTCCCCTTTTGGATACTACATTGTGGGAACAGTAAAACCTATGATCAAATAATGATTTAAATAGTCGTGTCAGCAAAACAAGCACTGAACTGAAGTTAGAACTCTGCCGCCAACGTTTTGACATTGGCAAGGCAGGTGACTTCCTTATCTTGACTCTGTTTTCTCATTTCTGAAATGAGGGTATTAGTCTTCATGATCATTGAAGTCTCTTTTAGCTATAGCACCAGGCCATACGTTTCTGAATCACCTGCTGTATGTTTTCCTTTTTTTCTATATTGGCATTGGTAGCAGTTGTGCTTTGAAGGAAATTTGAGAAGCTGCTTTTGAACAATTCCTGTTATTGTTATAGGTGTGAGGCAGCCTTGGAAAGCAGATAAAAAGAGATACTTCTTACCTGTACTTATAGAACAATGTAACTTTCATTGATGTATATTAAGTACCAGTTTTAAGGAATGCCTATGAAAAAAATATCTAAGACGTTGGCAGATAAAAATCATGTGTAGAGAGAACATTATATTGATTATGATAATGTCTGTATGTGTATGTACAGGTTTCAAATGTGGTGTGGGGCTTTTTCTGCCTTATAGGCATGCCAGAATCTTGCATCTAACAGTTCTAATTACATTTCCAATAACTTACACACACACACACACACACACACAGGCACGCACACACACTATATTATCTAGTAAAGTGGTTTTGGAATTAACATTTTTCCTGGAAGGAATATATCTGATTTAATGACCAAATCGTTTTAAGGCAGCACAACAGAATTTTCACAGGAACTAAATCTATTTTTTTTTTCACACCGATCATGCATGTTTTACTCAAGCATTGAGTCATTAGCATGTTTATAATGGTTCTAATTTAGCACAACATTTTCTGAATTTTATCCTTGAGTCATTTACAAATTGTTCATATTGAGTAAACAAAGGAAACAGATTGCATTTTATACTTAGTAATTTATCTGAAAGAAGAGGGGAGGGTTAATTGTTTTAAAGTTTTGGTCTGTTTGGGGAAGTGAGCCTGCTTTTTCATTGCTAGGCATAAATGCCATTTCTCATCTTTTTGGTAATGGGGGAGGGGGGTTATGGAGGAGTAAAATGAAAAATTAGGACCAGGACAAGATTGGCCACTCCCAGAGGGGAGTGTGGAGCAAAAGGGGAGCTGGCACGAGTTTATCCAAAACAGTTGGTGCATTCCTTAATGATCAAGTGCTTGAGAAGTCCAGCTCTTCCTGGCAGAGCATCTGTGTTGATGTTTATATCATTGCCCTGCTGTATGGGAAAGGGATGCTTTTTCTTGCTGCTTGGCTAAAAATAGTATGGAATATAGCATTGTATGAGATATTTTAAGATAGCAAAAACATTTAAGAGGTGAAAGGTTTGACTTTTGGATCAAAAAAGATCAGTGATATAACTCGTGGTGTTACTTGCAGACTGAATTTTATCTAGAGTTTGTTAGTGATTCATACTCTTGGTTGGGGAAGTTATTCTAGGTTTACTTGGTGTAGTCTGAAAAACCCACTCCGCTGTCTTTTCTGTCAGCTTCCCAGCATGAAGAGCAGGCCTGAAAACAGCCTCTATTTATACCCCCTTGTTCTTATTTGGAAAATCAGTTGTTTCATTGGAGAGAGAGGGAGAGGGGGAGAGAGGAAGAGCATGAGCAGTCGTCAGGGAGTGTGCTTTGTACGTTATAGTGACTTCAAAATAAAACTGGCACATTTTAGTGTCTAATTATTTTTAGTGAGCTTGGAGGGTTTTAATTAAAATTTAAGAGTGCTCTTCAAGCTCTCCAAGTTCCAATTTTATCCCACTGTATTGTGGAGCACTTGCCACTGTGGAAAAATATACAGTAACTGGCATGTGCAACTCTGTGTTTCCTAATGAAAAATGTGGAATGGATAATCCGTAGGGATATAAATACATTTTGCTGGGTTTAATTGTAAACCAAGGTCATGGATACTTTTGATAAGTTATCATTGTTCTTGGATAAATAGAAAAGTTTATTGCATTCAAAATTTATGATTCCTATGGTAAAAATAAAAAGAATGGCTTTACTATTTTCTCAAAGTGTTAATAAAGCAATAGAAAATCTGTACATGGAACCAGCAGTGACTGTTTTCCTCACTAAAATATTTTGAAGATATATTTTATGTCATGTTTCTAATGTTTTAGCATTTCTACGTTTAAGTATCGCTTTGAGGTAAAAGAAATAATGTGTTTGCTTATAGGTAGATTGTTATAAAATGCAATAAGCATTTGTCACATTATGTCTTCCTCTTCCCCATGTTGTAACTTTAATGACAATTTATTTATTTATTTTTTGATCTATCTGAAATTACTTTGTACAGTATAGGAGTTAATACTGCTGCAGATTTGTCTAACTAGAAGTAATTTAAAATTGTTTCTAAAATATCATCATACAATTAGGAAATCAATATCTCACATGCTCTTTCTTTTCATTTTTCTTACATCATAAAATTAATTACTAAGTTAATTAGCAAAAGCATTACTCAGCTGTGATAAAGCATTCTTGACTTACCTGGCCTGAAACCTAAGTACTTAGGAAGCAGAAACTTTACTTTGTAATTTATTACGCAGATATTTTAAAAACAAAATGTTTCTGAATTGTATCTTCCTTTTTTCTCAAATTTCTTGAAAGAGATAAATTTGAAAAAGAAAATAAAAAAGCAGAAACAATGCAACTTATAATTTATAACATATCGAAATGTTTACATCCTTTCTTAAAATACAGGTGAGAACTGAAGTCTCACTCTTGATTTTTGATAGTACCCTTTTCATCAATATTGTTCGTAAAAATTAGAGAAGATAAAGTCCTGCATTTCATTGAATAAATATTGGTTAATGGAAACAGATTCTTTCAAAGAGGAATTAATTGTGGCATTTTCTATTTCAGTATGACTTTAGCATAGTGCTACTTTTAATTTGTACCCTTACCTGGATATTGTTATCAGATAGAAATTTGAAAATATAAATTTTATTTGTAAATTGGTATCTATTACATGTTTCCTCATTTCAAATCAGAAACTCTTTTGATGGTGGCAGTAGTGTCCTCTGCTTATACAGTGCTTAGTAACAACCCACTTATTTCGGCCTTTTTTCTCTCGTCCTACTTGCTTTACATTATTACATGGAGAGTGCTTAGCACCAATGATGGTGTGCCCCTAGTGGTTTGGCAGTCAGATAATGGGGTAGAAAGTAGTCATCTGTCAAGAGACCTTCTTACAGGTTTGAATCTTCCTGGAATCTCCTAGTCTTGAGAATAAACATTGATAAGGTTGTATGTAGTAACTTTTATTGTCCTATGGATAAAGGCAATCAGTGATTGCTATTAAATATTTTCATGGCTGAAAATGTAGATATGCAAAGGCTGCTTTATTTTTTTCCCTCAGTTTCTTCTACTGAAATGGGAACTCATATAGCTAGATTAACTGAGCATTGCAGTAAGGATTAAGTTTCTAATAGGAATGTGAAATGTTTTGATGTTATTAACCATTTTATCAATGAGTAGCTGTTATGTAAAGCTGTGTCCACACGATTTGATTTATATTTGAAGTGTGTCCCTGTTGTTCATTTAGCTCTCTTTTTCTCCCATGAAGTTTTAGCATTCTTTTCTTGGAGCTCTAAAAGATTTCAAGTCTATTTATAGAAATGAGAGACATATTTTAGCCTTTTTTACATCCTAGTGTGCATTTAATCCTAGTATATGGACTTGCTCTAAATTTGCTATTATTACAAATAAATTGTGCTTTTATCTTTGACTACTATAATGTATGCTCTCAACTCAAATTTTAGCTAAACCAGTTATGCTTTTGTAACTGTATCAGTAATTACCACCTTAGTGCACTGATATGTTGTATGAAAGGGTAAAAAAAAAATTGGGTAGGGTATGAAAATAAAAACTTTTTGTTGATTATTCTTATCCATAATCTAATGTTATATCAGTCTCTCTCAGAAATTCAAACTTGATTTGAGAAAAAGTAATATGTGACAGGCATGGATTTGAAGAATTGCTTCGTAACTCTTAGTATTATCTTTTTTATGCTTTTAGCATAAAAACAAACTAGGTATAGAACAAAACAGAAATATCATTTCTGAATTTGAATAAAAAATAGTAAGAGACTATTTCAGCAATTAAATACAACCTGGACATATGCATATGTATGTAGGCCCCATTGGAACATTACTTCGAACCCAATTTTGAAGCACAGTAGTAGATCCTTTGTTGAAGACTAAGAAAATTATAGGAAACAATGGAGTAAAGGAAGAATGAAGATAGGAAGCAAGGAAAAGGGAGGGAAGAAGTAAGGGGATGGGCAAGGAGCTTTCATTTAATAAAGTCAAGCTGTGTTCTATTTAGAAAGAACTTTAGCTCTGTGATAGCCAGTTCAGATGGTTGTTCTTCATCAGCCATTTTCACGACATGCTGATCTGGATTCTGTCCCTTCTTTGATTGATTGATCATGTCACAGACAAATGTTAATTGTTTTTCACCAATACCTTCTAACCATGCAGTGGTTTTCTCATCTCTTAACCGGGGCTCACTGTCTTTTTCTGAAGCTTATCTAGCTTCTAAAACCCTTTAGATCCATCTTGACCTTACTGTCATTCTGAAAAATTCAAGGAGGATTTAGAAGCCGGAGAAAAAAAATGAAAGGGAAAATGCTAAAGAGATAGGTGCTGATATGAGAGAGAAAAGGCATTTAGGATTGGAGTAACTGTTTTAAATACAATTTTAAAAGAAAGTTATCAGAATTTTGACACTTGGAATGTTAAAGTTTTATGGGAGTATGCTTTGCACTAAGGATTTAGTATTTAAATCTGCATTCCCTTTTGGAATTTGTTAAGATTTGAGGCTTAAAAGGTACAAATAAATAGTTGTAAGCAGTAACCCCAGTTGCCAATCAATCTACATAAAGACCAGAAATAACTGATTGAGAAAAGTTTGGTAATTATCAGGACATTCTAAAGTTTGGATTTCTGTAACCTTTATGAATCTTTATAAAAACAATTGTAATTACAACCTATATTCTAGTATGTTATTGAGAAGTACAGTAGGGCAAATAATAAAGGGTATTTCTATAGGTATTTATTTAATAAAAATAGGTATCACTTTTTATATAAGAGAAAAGTTTTAGCAGTTTTCATTACTAGGGATCAGAGAACATTTTAGTTTTATTTCTCTTCTTGTTTGGCTCTAATTGAATATTTTACAAAAGTTAGGTTTCTTTTTTAAGAACTAAGTGGTTACAGATTGACTGGCCTCTTCTCTCCTGAATATCTGTTATTGTTTCTTGCACAGCACATACATTTTGCTTAGACTTAAAAAAAATTGCATGGATTAAAAGGAGTATCTAAAATTAAACTCATAGGAAAGAGCCCTCTTTTCTGTACTGTCAGTCTAAGAAATAACAAATGCTGATTGAATATTAATAGAATTATCATACTAAAATAAGATTATTGAGCATTATCTTTTTTCTCCTAGATGATAGTTAAAATAATTATCTGGTGAAAATAAATTTAGTTGTGGTATTTTGTAATACATATTATAGAATAAGGTAATTTTCTATATCCTGGGGTTAAAGCAACAGCAACAAAACAGCTTTGTGCATTCTTAAATGAGAGAATTTCTCCATAAACTGACTTTCTAAATTTGTAATAAATATATATTTTTTAATACTTACTTTTGTATTTTAATAGATTCCTCCTGCATGGAAAAACTACTTTCAAAAGATTGGAAGGAAAAAATGGAAAGACTAAATACCAGTGAACTCCTTGGAGAAATTAAAGGTACACCATAAAATATATCAAACCTGTCAATGCAGTGATGTTATTTTGCATAACAGTGTATTTGCTGATCTTCTGTACCATAACACTAAAGTCTTACATCTAACATTTGATTGTACATGAGAGGGTGAATGTGTTACACGTTTCTGAACTTTTATTCTTTGCAATGTTTACAAACTGAAAATTTTATCTACTTTTTGTATTAGTCTATAAACATATAACTTATGGGATATGCTGCCTCATTAATTTACCCTACAAAAAAAGTATAAAAACCTTATGTGAAAAGATGAGTAAATTAAGCTGAAGATAGTCTTAGGTTTTCCTCTTAAAATTGTAATAGCTTAGTTTACGAATCCAAATTATTTTGAATTTCCTCTAATCAAAATGGGTTTCCTGTTGCACCTTTAAAAATGTTTCTAGGATGTGCTATACATAATGGTTTATGGGGGGATTCCGAAGCCTGTTTACCTTGATTCAAACTGTGGCTCTGTCACTGGATGAGTAACTTTGGACAAGCCACTGAACTTGTCTATGTTTTTTTTTTTTTTTTTTTTGTCTTATTTTTATTTTTGTTTTGAGAGGGAGTCTTGCTCTGTCGACAGGCTGGAGTGCAATTGCACGATCTCAGCTCACTGCAACCTCTGCCTCCTGAGTTCAAGCAATTCTCCTGACTCAGCTTCTCAAGTATCTGGGACTACAGTTGCACCACCATGCTCAGTTAATTTTTGTATTTTTAGTAGAGACAGGGTTTCCGCATGCTGGCCAGGATGGTCTCAATCTCTTGACTTTGTGATCTGCCCGCCTCGTCCTCCCAAAGTGCTGGGATTACAGGTGTGACCCACCATACTTGACCTTTTCTATGTTTTATAATCCTCATCCATAAAATGAGGATAATAAAAGTACTTCCTTCATAAGCTCATTAAGAGAGTTAATACATGTATAGCTCTTAGAACAGTACCTGGCACTTAAGAAAGTACTCATGAGTTTAAGTTGTGGTGGTTGTTAATATACACACAGGATCATATGTTGATTAAACCTCAAATTTCATGAGGTTTAGCATTTCATGGTCTCTGACTCAGATGACAATAAACATCTTTACTTTTGCATATATGTGATTGATGTTATTATTTTTAGACATGTTAAGAAATGGACTATCCCAATCCATTCAGATAGTAAGTTAAAGGTAACTTATCTGGAGTTACAGTTTTTGCCTAGTAACCAAACTCTTGCTGATTCATTTATGGAGAAGAAGTACTGTATTATTAATTTTTTGCATTATGAATAAAATTCATGATCACTCATTAACTCTATCTGTCATCCCTTATGGACAGTCATCACTGTGATTTGCACTAACAATTTGGGTACTTAATTACATTAGTTTTCTGAATTCATCAAACAACTTTAGGTGAATCTTCCTATTGGTTGTGGGTAATATCTGAGTTAAGATGAAAATTTGATAATAATTATCTAATGTAAATGTCATTTAGAATTTACTACAGAAAATTTCCTAGTTTTCAGGCATGTCATGTTCAACTTAAATGAACAGAAAAGGAAGTCATCTTATCTCCCAGCAAATAATTAATAACTAATTCCATTAATTATGTATCAAAATCAGTGGAAATTGGATATTATTTTGAGTTCTCCTGCTTCTGTTTTGTACTCATAAAGACCATTTGCTGTTTTGGAAAAAAAAAATTCAACTTATTGATGGGTAGAAAGAAAGTCATTAGTGATATATTCCCTATCCAGCTGCAATAACATGGTGTTTGCTACTTTGCACGTCATTCTGTGTTTTCTTCCCTTTCCAAAGTCATTCCTTTTTATAACAGTGAGAACAGAAATGGTTTGTACAAAGGCAAGCTTTTTCCAACATGAATGATGAGGGTCCTGTTTTCTCTTAGTAATGTGAAAACTAACATTTTATTATGTTAGTTATTCAATATGAAGTTTTTGTACTTCATGGTATGTTTTCTCCCCCACTTTCTATCCTTATTTATATTTAATTCTAATTTTGAATTCAAAATTTAAAAAATATACTAGTCTCAGATACTTAAAATGTATAAATCACAAAAGTGAACCACATGAAAAATTAAGCTTTTCAAATTCTTTAACCTTTTTTTCTGGATTCTTTGTGATATGTGAATATTCATTGGTATGTTAGAGTTTCTTACGGGCATAAAAGATAAGATTCTTACTAAATTTATTTATTCTACATTATCATTTCTTCATGTATTCTAATATATTCTACAGAAAATATACCAATAATATATTATTTTAAAAATGGAAAAATTAGTTAAATAATATTTAAGTAGTTTAAAAAAACCACTGCCAAAACTCAACATACATTTTTATTCTAGTGGAAACCAGGCCAGTTATTATCCACCTAAATTACTTATCATTATCCTGAAATTTTAAAGTGATCAAAATTATATCTTTGAGGAATACATACTATCATAGGTTATCAGTATTTAATATTATATCTCAAGCATTGTGTATTTTTGATAGCTCTTACATTTTTCTGATTACAAAATTCATATGTGTTTATTTGTAAGAAACATGGAAAAACACACAGATAGTGAAATTGCCATTTAATTCTACCTGTATCTTATTGTATAGTTTTTCCATTTTAACTTATGCATACTTATGTTAACTTTTCCCCATAAAATTAGAATAATCCCATTATAAATTTTTGTAATCTATTTTCCCCATTTAATGATATATTATGAATTTCCCTGAGATTGAATTATCTTCTAAATATTATTTTTGTTGGCAGAAAGTATTGTATAAAGTGAGGTTTTCATAATGTAATTGAGCCTTTTCTGCAAGATTTGAGTTGTTTTTGTTGTTTGTTGGTATAAAGAACAGCTATCTTGAAAACAGATAACATTTTTATTAAGACTTTTCAACTTGTTAGTGGTTCTTTAGGTTATATTCTTAAAAGTGAGATTCCTGGGCCAAAGAGTTTGTTCTTTATAAAAAGACTTTTGATTCATATTGCCAGTTACCCTTCAAGAAGAGCATAGTATTTTGTGCTCTCAGCAGTAGTATCTGCAAGTTTTTATTCTCTTTCCTTGAATACCAAGTATTGTTAATTTAAAAATTTCTTGCCATTTTTATAGGGGAAAACAACAACGGTATCATTGTTCTTTTAATGAGTTTTTTGACTATTAATGAGAATGAGGTGTTTTATATACATTTATTTGCAATTAAATATCTCTTCCTTTGTGAACTGCATATTAATATTGGTTGCCCATTTTTCTTTTAAAAGACTTGTCCAGTTCTCAATGTTATCTAAGAAGTCTTAATATATGTTTTAATAGTATGAACCTTTATTTGTTGTATATGTTCCATTTTGTCATTTGTTTTATTTTCTGGTTTTGTTGTCAATCTTTCCGTCCTTTTTTTAAATGCTTTTTTCCATTGGGGGTTTGTTTAGAAAGGCTTCCTCATCCTGAAATTGAACAATATTCTGCTATATTTTCATCCTTAGTTAGCTATATTTTTAAACATTTAACTATATAATACATCTTAAATACGTTTTGATGAATAATGTCAACTAGAAATATAACTTAATTTCATTCTCAAGCAGTTAATCAAATATCTGTACTGTTTATTAAATAACCCATCTTACCTCCTCTGACTTGAAATAGCATCTTTTATTATACTCTGATTACATATTTGGAACGATTTCTCAGATTTTGGTTCTATTCCATTGATTTTTCTATCTAAACTTTTATTAGTACTATGCTATATTAATCATTGTAACTTTAGTATCCTTCAAAAGTAAGTATTGCAAGATGACACTTATAATTTTTCTTTAAGATGCTTTCATACATCTTCAAAGTCTATCTTTAATTTATTTTATCAAGTTGTTAATTAAAATTCCAAAGTGCCTTCTAGCCTGGGCAGTAGAACAAGAATCCTGTTCTCTCTCCCTCTTTTTCTTCCTCTTTCTTTCTCTCGTACATTCTTTTTTTTTCTTTCTTTCACTCTTACTTTCTTTCCTCTCTTTTTCTTTCTTTCAAAAAAAAAAAAAGAATTATTATTATTGTTGAGTTTTTTATATATTACTGTTGAGTTTTATATATATTTTATAATATAAATAATATATATAAATCATAAGATATAATTTATATATTTATATTATTTATATTGTATTAATATTTATTTATATTATAAAAATAATATATATATAAAATATATATTTTATATATTACTGTTGAGTTTTTGAGTTCCTTGTGTATCCTGGATATTAATCCCTTGTCAGAGGAATAGTTTGCAAATAAATATTTTCTTGCATTCAACAGGTTGTCCCTTTACTCTGTTGATTGTTTCTTTGCTATGCAGAAGCTTTTTAGTTTAATATAGTCCCATTTGTCTATTTTGTTTCTGTTGCCTGTGCTTTTGAGGTTTTAGTCATAAAATCTTTGCCTTGACCAAAGTCCTGAAGTGTTTCCTCCATGTTTTCTTCTAGTAGTTTTGTAGTTTTGAGTCTTACATTTAACTCTTTAATCTCTCTTGAGTTGACTCTAATTTTTTTTTAAATTTTAAGTTTTGGTTCTCTATTCTGTTCCATTGTTCTATGTGTCTGTTTTTATACCAAGATCTTGCCGTTTCGGTTTCTATAGCCTTGTGATGGTGTATTTTGAAGTCCGGTGGTGTAATGCCTCTAGTTTTGTTCTTTTTGCTCAGGATTGCTTTGGTTATTTGGGCTCCACATAAATTTCTTTTGGTTCCACGTAAATTTTAGGATCATGTTTTCTATTTCTATGAAAATTGACTTTGATATTTTCACAGAGATTGCATTGAATTTGTAGATTGCTTTGGGGAGCATGTTTATTTTAATAATATTAATTTTTAAAGTCCATGAGCATTGGGTGTCTCTATTTGTATCTTCTTCAATTTCTTTCACCAGTGTTATGTGGTTTTCTTTGTGGAGGTCTTCAACCTCCTTGGTTAAATTTATTCCTAAGTATTTTTTTTTGGTAGCTATGTAAATAAGTTGCTTTCTTGATTTTCTTCTCAACTAGATCATTATTGGTATATAGAAAGGCTACTGACTTTTATATATTGATTTTGTATCCTGAAACTTTACTGAATTTATTTATCAGATCTAAGAGCTTTTGGTGGAGTCTCTAGGTTTTTCTAGATATCTGATCATGTCATCTGCAAAGAGGGATAATTTGAGTTCCTCTTTTCAAATTTGAATGCCCTTAATTTTTTTTTATTGCTGGACTTCACTGGCTAGGACTTCCAGTACTGTGGTGAATAGGAGTGGTGAAAGTGGGTCATGTGGTTTGGCTATGTCCCCACCTAAATCTCATCTTGAATTGTAGCTCCCATAATCCCTACATGTTGTGGGAGGGACCTGGTGGGAGGTAATTGAACCATGGAGGCGGGTTTTCCCATGCTGTTCGTGTGATAGTGAATAAGTGTCATGAGATCTGATGGTTTTATAAAGAGCAGTTCCCCTGCACAAACTCTCTTGTCTGCTGCCATGTAAGATATACCTTTGCTCCTCCTTCACCTTCCACCACGGTGTGAGGCCTCCCCAGCCATGTGGAACTGTGAGTCCGTTAAACCTCCTTTTCTTTATAAATTACCCAAGACTGAGTAATTTAATATAGCCCCATATTAGTCTGCATGAGAACAGACTAATGTTGTTGGTGGGTTTGTCATTTTTGGCCTTTATTATGTTAAGGTGTGTTCCTTCCACGCCTAGTTTGTTGAGAGTTTTATTATGAAGAGATTTTAAATGTTATCAAATGCTTTTTTCTGCCTCTATTAAGATGATCATATGGTTTTTGTCCTTCTTCGATGCTCTACTGTTTCATAGAAGGTTCTCTAATAATGTACTGCAGAAATGATCCTTGGAAGTAGTTTTTTAAGGTACATTTTAAAGACCTTCTGTGTTTTATCGAAAAAAAGGAAATATGCCTTTTTAATTATCATGTTATACATATTCATTAAAAAGATTTGGAAAGTACAGATATGATAGAGTCTGTAACATTAAAATGTATGAATGTATAAGTAATCACACATTTTCCCATTCCCCTCCCTGTTGAAGGAGGACAAGATCTAGTGTTTTGCTGTGTTAATTGAGAAAATATGAGGTGGCAGAACTGAAAGGACGGAAAAACTGAACTAATTTTTAGTCAAAAGAGCCCAGAGCAGTTGGAAGAACAGAACAGATGCCAAAGCAGAGAGCTGGGATTGAAAGGAGGAAAAGAAGGACAAAATTTTGTATGCATCCACTAGCTGTGTTCTGTGAAACTCAGAAGAAATATATAATAAAAAGATTTTAAAGATATTTTCACAAGTGTCAGGCCATATAAAAACTCTTCCCACTGTATTCAAAAGAATTCCATAAAATTGTACATTGCTTTTTAGTGTTTTCTTTGGGGTTTTGGATTCTTTTGAATGCAAAACTATATTGTGACGAATCATGAAATACCCAGTTTTATTTGGGTTACACAAAAGAAAACATTAAAAATTCATAATTTCATTTTTAGACTCTCTTAGGATTTAAAACATGGCAAAGATAGTATGTGTGTATGTGTTTATTTACTTTTTTGAGACAGGGTCTTGCTCTGTCACCAGGCTGGAGTATACTGGTGCGATCTTGGCTCACTGCAACCTCTGCCTCCAGACTCAGGTGATTCTCCCATCTCAGCCTCCTGCGTAGCTGGGACTACAGGTGTGTGCCACTGCACCTGGCTAATTTTTGTATTTTTTGTAGAGATGTGCTTTCACCATATTTCCCAGGCTAGTCTTGAACTTGTGGGCTCAAGTGATCCATCTGCCTTGGCTTCCAAAAATGCTGGGATTACAGGCGTCAGCCACTGTGCCCGGCCAAGATAGTATTTTTATATATTTTTAAGAACATGGTTCACTGCAGCCTCAACTTCCTGGGTTCAAGCAGTCCTTCCATCTCTGTCTCCCAAGTAGCTAGGGCTACAGGCAGGCACCACCACACGGGCTAATTAGAATTTTTTTTTTTTTTTTTTTTTTGTGGAGATGGGTTTTGCTTTATTTCCCAGGTTGGCCTTGAACTCCTGGGCTCAAGAGATCCTTTATCCTTGGCCTCCCAAAGTGCTGGGGTTACAGGTGAGAGCCACCATGACTGGCCCATTTATTGTCTTTTATTCCTCTGAAGAGAGCACATGCATCAGAAAATACATCATGCTCTTTTCAAGCATGTAGAGCTTGCTGGCCACTGGCTTCTTATCTTGATAATGGCTTAAGTGTCATCATTAGCATGGCCTCTGCTAGAATGCCCCTTTCTGATAAAGGCATTTTGGCTGTAGGAACTTGTGACCGATGCTGTAGGTACAATCTCAGAGGGCTTGAGACATCAAAACCTTCTGTTTCCTCCATGAGAGAGAATTCTCTTCCATGTAGAGAGTTGTTGATCAACCATCTTTAATTTAAATGATTATGTGTAGCTTCTTGTTGTAAATAATACATGGATCCCCTCCTGTAATTCTCTATACATACTTTCACCAAAATAGATAAATAAATGGTGAAAATTATGGAAGACAAAATCCTACATTATTTCGAAACATCAAAGGCTAAAATAGGGGCAGAACCTCTTTCAAGTCCTTTCAGGAGGGTTGGAAGGAAACTTCCCTTTCTTCTGTTTGGACCTCAGGTGAGATTCTTATAGTTTCTGGAATCTCATGCCTTCATATATTTCCTTGATGTTCTTTCAGATAATTAATCCCTCCTCCAGTTTCTCCCTCCTCTTCTCCCTGCACCCAACAGAAATAAGTTGAAAATTCTTGCAGCTTTTTGATAAGAGAGAATGAATATAACAAGCATCTAATGACTAAAAATGCTCCTATAAATGTTGTAGAACCATTTCAATTTTTAATGGAAGCATTCCTGTTAAAAAAGGTCTAGAGAACCAACCAAATATTAGAGTCCCTTGGTCTTGCAATCCTGTTTCTTACTCTTTTTTCTTTGGTGATCACTGTACTTCCTTCCTTACCCTTTTCTCTCTTGTCCATTTCTGGACAGTTGCTATTGACTTCCAGGGATTTCTTGGCACTTCTGAAAACCTAATTTCCCTCTTCCCCTTCTTATCCCCATGGTGTCTGATATTACCTTTAATATTATCTCCAGTTATCACTGTTGCATGTTGGTTCCACGAACGTGTGCTGAATAGTTCCTTTTTGCCAGGCATATCTCTTGGAACTGAAGACTGATGCAAAGATGATTGAGATCATGGTCCCTGCCCTTGAAGGTGGGAGGGAGGAAAACCCCATGTTAATTCACTATGCAGAATCTCATTGAGATGTCAACAACCCACACCATTATACAGATATGATGGCAGGTTGGGGAGCTGGGGAGGACACCTTGGTCTGTGTGACTCTAAAGATCTGCCTGGACCCTCTCCCCTGTGCTGCACTCCCTCAGCGATGGCTAGAAGGCTGAGAAGCAAATCCATTACAGTTGGGGAAAAGGAACGATCACATTATGAGCATCCGCTATGTGCCTACCACTCTAGATATATAGTTTAAAGGATATAAAGTAGTCACTGAATTAGTGTCTGCACTGTCTACATGGAGGGAGGGTTGAAATGTTTTAATTAGGTGATTCAGCTGCATATTTAGAGGCTGTAAGAACGTAGAGGACAGGAAGCATTTATAGGGTGGCAGTTAAGGATTAGAAAGTTCTTATTTCAAGATACAGTGGGAGACAAAATGGACAAGACCAAGGAAGAGTGGAAGTGGAACTACTGTGTCTCAGAGAGGAAGGGGTATAGTATTTTCCCGGAGATAGGATTGAAGGAGGGGCAATGGATGATAAGATACATTCAAAGATGGAGAGAAGAGCATTTGGAGAATTTATCCCCAGCAGGTTTTTACCAAAGCTGGTGGGTCCAATGATGAAGGTTACATTAGATCATTTCAGGGGTCTGGTGTCATAAAACACAAGAGACAAACTGTTTCTATTAGTAGTAGAAATGGGAAGGAGTAAAACAGATACACACTAAGTAGGCATGATGCCAGCAGTTCTGTGTTACCTTTATAATAGTTACATAAAACAAGCCAGAACAGAAAGTTAGTGAATATGGGCTCTGGGGCCTTATAGAATTCATTTAGAGAAGAAGAATTTCAGTTAGTAGCCTTCCTGAAAAGAGACGATAAAGAGGCCAAGATTATTATTCTCAGGGTCTAAGTCCCGGCTGAGTATGAAGAAGTCGACTCTCTTCCAACTCAGGGTAGAAGAAAGATGATTGGATCAGAGGGAGAGAGATGATTAAGTCATTAGTAAGACAAAGCAAGAGCTGACGACAATGATAAAGCACTAGTGCATCCAAAGAGATTTTCTCCCCTCTCTAATGGTGACTTTTTATACTTAAAAAAAAGGTGAAGTCGACTGATTTGTCTTGCTGACTTTAGAAAGCATTTAAAAATCTTTTAATGACACTCGATGATGTTGAATGGTACGTTTCTCCTCTTTAACTTCTTGCTTTGTGTGTCCACCCACTTGTCCCAGTTTCCCTGATTAGGCACCTGGTGGCAACCAATGATGTGAGTTACAGGAATGAAAAGGCATAAAAACCTACCTTAGGATTTACTGAGGTTCCAGGAGGCTGGGCATGGAGGTTCCCACCTGTAATGCCAGCACTCTGGGAGGCCAAGGTGGGAGGATCACTTGAACTCAGTAGTTTGAGACCAGCCTGGGCAGCACAGTGAGACTCTGTCTCTACAAAAAATTAAAAAAATTAGCTGGGCATGGTGGTGCGCCCCTGTTGTCCGAGCTATTCGGGAGGCTGAGGTGGGGAGGATCACTTGAGCCCAGGCGTTCAAGGCTGCAGTAAGCTATGATTGAGCCACTGTGCTCTAGCCTGGGCAACAGGGTGAGATTCTGTCTCTAGAAGAAAAGGATTCCAAGAATGTCATGTGGAATTTTATCACTTCTATTCTCAGGACATTTCACTGGGACTGATTTCTCTTCTAAATTGGATGGGTGTTTTCCTTGAGCAGATTCTGGACTAAGTTGGGAAGTGGTACCTGAGTGCCTTCTTCACTTCCTTTCTGTGACTCATTTTCTGCTCTTCATGTCTCTCCCATATCTGGATGTTTCATATTCTCATAAAGGCTTGTGCCCAGTGCCTGTCAACTCAGAAGACACCTCTGCTAAGGTGGAGATAATAGCTAGCCCTCTCAGAGCCTCTGGGATTCTTATAAGGGCCATTCAGAGACTTCACTTTGATTGAACTCTAACGAAACTGATTTTTTTTTGGAGACAGGGTCTCACTTTGTCACCCAGGCTGGCGCACAGTGGTACAACTATACCTCACTATGACCTCGAACTCCTGGGCTCAAGCAATCCTCCTGGCTCATCCTCCTGAGTGGTTGGAACTAGAGGCATGCACCACCACATCCAGCTAATTTTTTAATTTTAATTTTTTATAAAGACAGGGTCTTGCTATGTTGACCCTGGTCTCTAACTCCTGGCTTCAAGTGATCCTCCTGCCTCAGCCTCCCAAAGTGCTGGGATAATAGGCATAATCCACCATGCCTGGCCTGAAACAAATCTTTAATGGTAAAATTTTAACTATCATAATAGGTTGCTGGAGAAGTGTATCTCTGTTAACCAGCTATGACCAACCAACCATATTCTGCAGGATTTAAAAGTATTCTAGTAGCCAAATTAGCTAGTAATCCTTAATGCTTTTAAGCACCAGAAAGTGAAAAATATCAAACAACTATTGCTGCATTTGAGGAGCTGGAATGAAGTTTGGCTTGGCTTGGGGAGAGCTGATGACACCGGGGGGTATGGGCTAGTTTCTGTGTGGTTCCCATTCACAGGCAAACAGAAAGTACATGCAGCCTGGGCTAGGTCAGCCCAGCAGATATTTAAGTTGTTCAATAGTGACTGGGCCTGGGAATATGGGGTGATTTTGAAGAATTAACTTGTGCAAAAGATTCAAGAGTATGAAGCTGCCTTCATCTTAGTCAAATGCAGGCAATCAATCTGTCCTTTCATGCAATAAACTGGGACCTTAGAAGTGAAGATCAAATAATCTGAGATGGAAAATTGGTTGGAGAAGGTCCAGCCTGACCTACATGTAGACATTTCTCCTGCCTTGTCTTGTCTCTTGCTACAAATCATCCTGCAAGGATTAGGTAACAGCAACTTCAATTCACATACCTTTGAAGGATGGTGACTTCAGCATTATCCACAGTGAAATTCACAGCCAACAATCAATATGTATTTTCAGGCAAAGAACCATTATTCATTTCTGTTATCGGACAATCTCAGGCAGAAATCATATCTTTTGTGACTTGAATGCACAGCATTTTCAACTGCTTTATTACTGTGGCTAAGAATAGGGCTTTGCTCTGACTGGCATTTAGCTGCTGAAGTTTTCTGAAATGGCATTTGTGTTGGGGTATCCAGGACAAGTGTGGGTTTTGAAGGGAAGGGAAAGGGGGGGAGAAGAAGGAAAGAAAAAGCTGTCTGCAGCTAAAGGCCATTTTTGTTAGCTTGAAGCAGCTTACTTTGTTATCATTGATGCTGAGTGCAATGTTGATTTACCTTTTGCATCGTGGGTATTGACTTTACATTGAAAAGCCAGACACCAGCTATTGTCTCACAATGACCAACACAATCAGAATTTCAGACCTAGCATGATGTAGAGGAGGAAAGTCTGCCAGAAGACAAAGAATCTTGTCCTGGTTCTTTGAAGAATTAGTTGTGTGGAGTTAGTCACGTTGCTTTACCTCTTTGGGCATCAGTTTTTGCATCTGTAAGAAAATAGATATAGAATACTAGACTTAAGTTCCCTTCCAGCTCTGAGAGACTTTGACTTTATAATTGGGGTTGTGTTTTACTCTTCATTAACATTACAAATTCATAAAATGAGGGAGGTTGCTAAATAATATAAACACAAATATGCCTTAATCCACTTATTGAAGTGCCAACTGCTGCCCAATTTTTATGTTCAAAATCATCTATTAAGTTGGGAATATGATGGAGCCATTACTTAGAAGTTAAGTAGTTTCCCGAGCACTTTTCAGATCATGGTAATGATATTCGCCAACATTTGTATAGCTCTCTAAAGTGTGCAGAAGATTTCACATGCACTGTCTCATTTGCTTCTTCCTTAATCTATAATTCTTAGTCTTGTAATGCAGCTGAGAATGGAGATGAAAACACTGTTTACATTTTTTTGAGAAAAGTTTTGTTTTGTCTAAAGAATGAGTTTATTAATCCAGCAGTGTTCATTGAGCCTCTGTGATGTGCCAAGACCTGTGCTAGAGATGGGGGTCCAGGATATACATGGTTCTACTCTTGTGGAGTTCAGAATGCAGTGACAAGAACATAATTAAACACATCACTGGATAAATTAGAGAGTGGTGAGAATTTCGTTACTTCATGGAAACTGGGTTGTCCAGGAGTGGTGATAGAACAGGGGTACTGTAACATTCCCATGGCTGGAAGGAACCCAGTGCCCACTCCTCCTCTGCAAATGGTGTTTGGGGATGTGAGTCGGCCATCTCAGGTCAATTCCCAGGGGTCACATCAGACCGGCACATGAGGCCCCATTGATTTTGGTTGGAAATGTCCTTCCAATCAAAAGGTCATTTGCCTGTTTCACAGAGTGAAAGCAAATCCTCTTTATGGTGCCATTGGGCTTCAAGTCTGTGCCAAATGATTGGCTTTCCAGCACTTTCACAACCATGCAGCTCTGGGTTTTTCAGGAGCCTGTGCAAGAATAGTTTGTTGTATAAAATGCAACCAAGAATTTTTTCTCACAGCACTGAGTGGTAACTTGGTGGCACTAGCTTTACCCCACATTGTGCTAAAATCCATGGGTTCATGCTCTTTTTTTTTGAGACAAGGTCTTGCTCTGTCACTCAGGCTGCAGCACAGTGGCATGCTCTTGGCTCACTGCAACCTCCACCTCCAGGTTCAAGTGATTCTTCTGCCTCAGCCTCTGAGTAGCTGGGATTACCAGGCACCCACCACCATACCCGGTTGATTTTTTGTATTTTTAGTAGAGACAGGGTTTTACTGTCTGTTGAGGGTTTTACTAGCCTATTGGCCAGGCTAGTCTTGAGCTCCTGACCTCAGGCGATCCGCCCACCTTGGCCTCCCAAAGTACTTGGGTTACAGGCATGAGTCACTGCACCTGACTGGGTTCAATTTCAAGAGATGAATTCATCCTGTGATTTGTTATGGCCAAATCTTCACAATAGAAGGTGGGCACAGTCACTCTATGGTGTGTGGACAGACTGCCCAGTGTTGTCTTTACATTGAAGTTCATCTGCAATTCCCAGTGCCTGGCATACAGCCAAGCATACAGTAGGCACTGATTATATACTTGCTCATCCAAAATATAACTCAAATATATTGCTTTTTGCTGTTTTTTTTTGGTTCTTTTTTTGTTAATTACCAAAGTAATTTATATTAAATTTTTTTTTTAATCTCAATAGATTTTTTGGAAACAGGTGGTGTCTGGTTACATGAATAAATTCTTTAGTGGTGATTTCTGAGATTTTGATGTACCTGAGCAGTGTAAACTGTACCCAGTGTGTAGTCTTTTATCCCTCACCCCTTCCTACCCTTTCCCCTGAGTCCCCAAAGTCCATTATGTCATTCTTATGCCAAAGTAATTTATATTTGAGGTAAAAAATTAACCATATAAAAATGATTTAAAATGAATGGCCCCTTATCCCATTTCACAGAAATGACTGCTGTAAACTGTTTGATCCTTTTAGACATTTTCAATGCATGCATTCATTCCTCTCACTTCAAAAATAATATTTAAAACAGAGCTTGAAACTGGTTATTTTTACTTATCAACAAAAATCTGACTTTCTTCATCTCAGTTATATTGATTGACTGACCTGATTTGTTTCACAATATTTCATGGCATAATGCAACACAATTTGTGAATCAGTTTTTCACTATTTGTTTCCAATCCTTTCCCAAAGAATCATTTGTCACAGTGCTTTAATGAACTTCTTGATTGTATACATATTTCAATAATTGTGAGAGCCTTTCTTAAGAATATATTTCTGGAAGTAAAATTGTTAGGGCAAGAATTATACACAAGAAACCTTTTAAATAGACACTGATAAGTTGCCTATTCAATGCTGCATGAATTTCTACTCTGTATCCATTATCCATTATCCATTATCCATTCAAATGTTTTTGGTGTTAGTGATAAGAAAGTCAGCCCAAAGTGGAGAAAGGAAATTTAATGGACCTTGTACTTAAAGGTTCAGAGTGTAGTTGATTTCAGGCTTGATTAGATACAGGCTCAGAAATGATGTCACCTGGCTCTAGCTTCTCTTTTCTGGCCTCTCAACTCTTCTTCCTCTTTGGTGGCTTCATCTCAGGCAAGTTTCCTTTCTGATCTTAAAACATCTCTGGCTGAGTACCATGGCTCATGCCTGTAATCCCAGAACTTTGGTGTAGGAGATCTTTCAGGGTGGTGGGAAAAATTATAAGAAAGATGCAAACCTTTTTGGAAGGCCAAGAGGTTTTACAAAGCTTTGGGAAGGAATGAGCTGAAGGTGGCTGTCCTTACCCACAGGCAATTAGGCAAAAAGTATGTCCAAAGGAATGTAAGGGAGTTTATCTAAATAGCTTGTTTACTCATGTTATCCTAAGACTGACCTTTGGTCATCTGCACACAGAATTGCTCTCTACCTGGGGGTTCAGCAATGTGAATTATCCACTAATGATGTTTTCTCAAGACCTTTGTCATTTAATCTGTACTAAATAAATGTAAACCTCTCTGTCATATGGGGGCTCCATGGCTGGACTCCAGTCTCTTCAGGATCTGTGAGCTGTGAAGTCCTCTGGCTGTGCTTGCACAGGCAAAACATCTGTGTCTGCATACTTCTGTCATCTATGGCTCAGACAGAGTCTGCTGGTCAGACTTGGCACTTTGAGAGGCTGAGGCAGGAGGATTGCCTGAGCCCAGGAGTTTGAGACTAGCCAGGGCAAAATAGTGAGACTCTGTCTCTACAAATAATTTTTTAAAAGTTATCCAGTCATGGTGGTGTGCACCTGTAGTCCCAGCTTCTCAGGAGGCTAAGGCAAGAGGATCACTTGAGCCTGGCAGGTCAAGGCTGCAGTGAGCCATGTTTACACCATTGCATTCCAGCCTGAGAGACAGAGTGAACATTATCTCAAAAAGCAAACAAACAAACAAAACAACAAAACTCCCCAAAACCCCAACCAAAGCAAAAGCTCAAAACAAAACAGCTGTGGAACTCTCAGCTTCATCATTTCAGGTTTTAGCTCAGTGAATACAGGTTTATTTCCCAGAAGTTCCAGTCACTGTCTCATTGGCTTTGATTGGTCACGTGACCATGTCTGAATCACTTAAGAGTGTCCAGGCCATGAAGGCTTTTGTTGGCCCAGCCTGGAGTTGGGTGTGGAGTCAGCTATATCAGAACTACATGGGCTGAGAGTG
This sequence comes from Cacajao melanocephalus, assembly GCA_963573385.1. Taxonomy (NCBI): domain Eukaryota; kingdom Metazoa; phylum Chordata; class Mammalia; order Primates; family Pitheciidae; genus Cacajao; species Cacajao melanocephalus. The sequence goes on from CAUYLG010037353.1 coordinate 28,364, forward strand.
GGGCAGGATGGCTCCCCAGTGAAAGTTGGTAGCTATTTCTGGAAGCAGGGCCAGTGGGTAGAGTGTGAAGTCAACAAAGGTAGATAGAGTACTGTGGAGACAGATTATTTGCTGTGGACTTAGGAGTGTAGGTTTGGTTTCATCTTGAGAGTTGGTCTTTGGGAAAGCTGTCACAGAGGATCAATTCAGTGATATGACTTAAATGATGTTATTTACACTGCTAATTGGGATAATAATTATGTACTGTTGAAGTGTTTTTAAGGGTTATCCTTAGATAAGATTGGAATTATAGCTGAAAAAGGAACACAGTCCCTTTAAAGGAACAGATGTATTAAAGAACAAAAGCATCTTAATGGTTTTGTTAAGGTTGCTATGGAAATGACTGAATGCAAATTTCGCTTTAAGTCCCTTGAAGTTAGCAATCTATGGAGAGGAGAGAAGAAGTCTGCAGCAGGATTTTTTTTTAAGAAAGAGAAGGAGGAGGGAGAGGAAGAAGACTTAAAGTTGGGATAAAACCTCTTAAGTTTAGGGCAAAAGGAATTTGAGGGTTTTTTTAATCTAGAAGAGACCTGTAAGATTGTTTAGGCCTACGGTTCTCAAATTTGAGTGAGAATCACCCAGAAATTTTCTTAAAACATAGGTTTCTGGGCTGTATCATAGAGATTCTTCTTTAGTTGGTCAAGGAAAGGGCCAAACCTTTACATTTCTGATAAATTCCCCAGTGATCCTCATACCAATATTATGATGGTGAAACTGGTCAAATTTTTCCATAGAACTGATATTTACAGGTTTTTTTTTTTTTTTTGACCCTCTGGGTCTTAAAACTTGAAATTTACATTTGTCTCATGTGAATTCCTTCTTCCGGAAACTGACCCTCAGGAAAGAGACTAAAACTGACCAGATCACTGCAACCAGATAATGACAGCCAGATCCTTCATTTGTCATGATCACTTTCTTATCCTGCCCTAATTCCTTCCTGCCTATAGCTACATTCCTTCTGCTGGTACAGAAACCCCCCAGTTTTAGTTGTCCAGGGAGACAGATTTGAGGCTTTTTCTCCTGTTCTCCTTGGCTGCTGAGCCAGGTTAAAGCCTTCTTCTTTGGTAATACTTGTTGTCTCAGTGATTGGCATTCTGTGTAGTGAGCGGCAGGACATAGACTGACCCTCAGCCTTTGAGTAACAGTGACTGATGCTGGTGGAGGAACCACACCTTGAGAAGCACTGATCTAGGCACCTTCCACTCTCTCAGTCTGTAGATGGGAAAATGGAAACTCGGAGAGATGAGGGGCTGGCTTATGGTGACTCTGGGAGAAAGCAGAGGGGCTGGGACTAGAATCACCTCTCCTGGTTCCTTCCCTGCCCTCCCCTTCTCTCCTCTTCTCCTCTTTCCTCTCCCTGCCTGCCCCTTCCATTGCCTGCTCCTCTCTCCACTTTCCTCCCCTCCTCTCTCTCTTTCCCTTCCCTTCCTTCTGCAAGGGAACTGAGCCCTGGTCTGGTTAATGTCAGGGTTACAGAGTAGAGTCAGGAAAGAACTCAGACCTCTTGACTTCCAGGGTGGTGCCTACCCCACATGTCTCAAGTTTCCTACTCCTGGAGAAGCAAGATGCCAGGAGATTATGGGGTTTCCCTCTCAGTAGCTGGATCATTCTGAAAGTGTTTTTCTCTGAAGGTAAGAACAAAGAGAGCTTGCATTATTAGGTAGGATGTCCCTGAGCCACATTACAGAGGGAGACTGTCAGCAGCAATAAAGAGGCTCTCTGGTTTGGGAAAAAAAAGATGCCTATAGTTGCTGTGGGAGAGGAAAAGTGTTTCTTCTACTTTCTTATATTTAGTACCTGGGGGCCTACAGTGTAAACTAACAAAAGAAAGATTAACAGGAGGAAAAGAAAAGCATACAGGTTTATTCATATTTTATGTGCATGGGAGTTCACAGAAAAGAGGTGAAACTCAAAGAAGTGGTGAGTTAGGCTCCAGGGCTCATATACCATTTTAATAAAAGGAAGGGGGCTTAGGCTTCAAGGGATGATACACGGTAGGGAAGTGACTGGAAAATACATGGGAGAACTAATGGAAGATAAAAGCTTATTTTAGTGGGGTCTGTTTTTGCGAATTCCTCTTGGTGTCAACTCTGTCTTTGGTGATGAGTGCTTTTGCTCCCTAGTATTGGGGGGAAGGGTGGGACACCTTCACAAAGGGAAATATTTGCCCTGCTTTTAGGCAGACAAGGGGAGGGCAGATAATTCTTCCTGCATCTGTTGATTCTCAATTGCCTTCAGCTCAAAATAATCCTTATGCCAAAGGGGCATATTTTGAAGTAGCATATTCTGGATCCCTTCACTGGATGGAGGATTCAGAGACTTGCCAACATCAGGCTGGTGAAATGTAGATGCGGGCTAGAGCGGAGTCCCAGTGTCACCGGGTGGAGGAGTCAGGGTCATACCCATCCAGCCCAGGGCAAGCTATGCTTAGAGTAAAGGGACTTATTTAAGAGAGTAGTAAAATTAAATTTCAAATGATTTTTATTAAAAAACTTACCTTAATTGTGTATTATATTTTAGAGTTTACTATTTAATGATGTTGCTTAATGAATAACTCTATTTTGGCTTTTAGAAAGTATCTGTGTTATCCATGGCTATGTAAAGAGTAGTTATTTTTACCACTAGATAATTAGTAAGGGACTATTATCTACCGTTTCCCAATTACAGGCAACGTAACTAGAAAGAAATCAATGGCTTCAGGCATGCTGGACTTGCAAACTCAAATTTGTGAAGTGACAGCTAGTGTCATGATGCTCCTGCCTCAAGATGCCCTCCCAACCCGGAGCCGGGCTGTTCAGGTGAAACATTTTCCCCTCCCTGAATTATCTTGCAACATGTAAACACACATTGTCACTCTAAGGAGTTACTTTATCCGATTTCTCCCCTTGGTGATGGGAGGGATCTAGGGCAGGCTGGGAGCAGGAGGTGGACGCTGACAGAAGCACAGACAGGGAGGCCCGGGGCTTGTGACTCACCCACAGGAGGACAGCAAGTGCCTGTGAGACACTTCTCAGGATTTAGATGTTAGCTTTACTCTCCAGTTTTGGAAGGCAAGGGATTGTAGTCAGCTATCAGCCAGGTGAGGGGAGTATTTTTGGTGCAGGGGACCTTCCAAGAAACCCTGAAATCTGATCAAAAGGTGACTCTGCAGTGTCCTCCCTTCTCTGCTGTTCTTTTAAAGAGGCCCACTCCTTTCCTGATTTTCTGGTGCCCTCCAGGTTCATCTGCAGTTCATTTGGATGGTCTTCTGATGTGCAAGCCCAGGGTGGTAGGAAGTAGAAGAAAGGGCTTACCACACACTTGTGCTGCATTGGCTCAGTTCAACCTCAGTTCTGCTGCCATGCAACCCAAGGGCCTATTATTAACCATCTTAGAGATTTGGTTTCCTTAGATGCAAAAGGGGACTAATTTATATATATGTACACACACGTACACACACTGTATATATAAAAAATATAGTAGTACATATTAAGAGGGGTAACATGTAAAGTATCTGGTACAATAAAATCTAGGCTATTTCAGGGTGGGGTTTTGGAAGTTGATGCTGAGATGGAGTTTGGGTTGCAAGACGTTTATCAGGGATCAGCTCCTGTGCACAGAAAGGGAGGAAGCTGTGGGCAGAGGGATAGGTTGAGCTAAAATGTGGGACTGGGAGAGCCTTGACCAACCCAAGGAGTCCTGCAGTGAGTATTGTCCCTCTGCATTGTCCCATGAGGGCTGAGATGGCCAGTCCTTACAGCCCTGCTTCACTCAGTCACCAGACCTGGCTGCCCTGGGAAGGGGGTTTCTTGGGTGAAGCGGCTCCTGCTGCGGAGGCAGCCCCTGAGCTGCCTTCAGAGGCTGTCTACTGGCCACCTCCTGCAGATAAGCAGCAAGTGCTTCCTGAAGGATGGTCTGGGTGGCTCATTTTCATGCCTACTGCACAGGCATCCAACAGACATGTCTCCTCCCTGCCGCCAGAAGTATCCTCTTTTTTTCTTTTTAACCTTTTCTCCACCTTCTTTCTGTTCTCCGTCTGTCCCCTTCTCTTGCACCTGCTTCTTCCATCCATCCTCTCTACAGTCCTGGGAGCTTGTGGCTCCTCTGCAGGGGCCTTAGACATGGTGTGTGCTTTCGCTACTCTCTCTGCCAGTCCCACTGCAGCAGGAAGCATCTGACACATTTTCGTCTCATGCAGATAATGTACAAGTTACCCATGACTCCTCTTTTACTTTGGTAGAGAGACGAAAAGAGCCAGGTTTTATTCTGCAGAATGAAACAACACAGATGCTGGTGAATGCACTGTCAGTCCATGCCTGCCAGCTGGGACCGACAATGGACGAGGAGGCATTGGCTGCATTGCTAACAGATTTCCAAGAACGCTATGGGCAGCCAAAAAAGCCATTTGGGCTTGTTTCTTTTTCCTCTGCTGCCTTTCTGAGAGCTAAAGAGGCTGATGAATCATGAATGGAGACATGAATTTGATAACATTTGGAAAGAGGTTAATGTTAGTGGCTCTAGGAAACGAACGTACAAACTACGGAATAGGAGAACACGGCAGATTTCTAAATGCCGATGGCCTTTAGAAGCTGCTCTTAGAGAAAATTTGAAGGTGAGCAGGCAGTGGACAGAGCATCTGAAGCAGCTGTGAGGGTCTTACATGAGTTTGGAAGTGTCTTCCTAATATGATGGATCCTGGCAGTGCCAGAATCCGTAGGTGTCCCGGTCCACATCTCTCTGAGCTCCTGGGACAATTTCAAAACAGTAGAGAGTGAGGGCATGTGCTTCATTTGACCACATCATAGAGGGAACCACTGATTTGCTGTACTGGCAGTTTGCTCTATGTGAAATCTCTTATGTCTGGCCTAGAAGCCTGTGTCAAGAGACTGGGAAGCACCACCAGCTCCCTCTGTGAATGGCAACCATGAAATCCACCATACAGTGGCCTCTGGTGGACTGTGGACTAACGTCCTTCAGGGAGCCCAGGGAGCCCTAGGGAAGTGGAAACTCTCTTCCATATCTCACTTCAAGACTCAGCCATTGTGCAGAAGAGGCCAACAGCAAGACCCCAATTTAGTTCCACATCTGGGGAGTTTGGCCTAAAATCCTGAAGTTGCACACGGTTTTACTGTCTTATTCCATTCTCTCAACAATGCTGTTTCATTTGTGAGGACAATGTCACTTGGAGAGATTGAGTGACTTCCCCGGGTCTCATCATTTGTAAGGAGCAGGGCAGGTCCTGAGTTCTGGCCTCTTCTGGCTCCACAGGCTTCTGGTACATGGTAATCCTGGTTCTGATTTTTCTCAAATCAGGGAAGACAAGGGGACAAAGACATTTAATCCCATGAAACCTCATGTCAGTCTCACTAATTAACCAGGACTTCAGAGGATGCCACTAGTCCTTGCTTGCAAGAAGTCAGGCATTATGCTGCTATCCACTAGACTGTGTTGGCCAATTGCCACATGTGGCTACTCAGCTTTTGCAATGTGGCCAGTCCGAACTGAGATGTGCTGTAAGTATGAACTTCAAAGGCTTTACGAAAGGAGGTAAGGCTGGGTGCGGTGGCTCACACCTGTAATCCCAATACTTTAGGAAGCCAAAGCAGGAGGATTGCTTGAGTCCAGACATTTGAGAGCAGCCTGGGCAACATAGTAGGACCCTGTCTCTACATTAAAAGAAAAGAAAAGAAAAAAGGAGGTAGATAACCTCGTTAATAATTTTGTATTGGCTATATGTTGAAATAATATTTTTATTTTTGATATGTTGGGTGAAATATATTTAAAAACTATAATTTATATTTATAATAATGTAAAATATATGATAAAAATTAATTTTACCTACCTTCTTACTTTTAACAATTGTGCCTACTAGCAAATATAAAATACCCATATGGTTTGCATTACATTTCTATTGGATTACTCTAGATTTGTCAGCATCCCTAAATGTCTTTATTCTATTTTTAGCTTCTGCTTCCTCACTCTACATCATTGTTACTGGTAGGGACTGGGAAGGTCATCTGCTTTAGACCTTGAAATTTAAGAGCCAGTTCACAGAATGACTGTCATTTCACACTCAGGTGAGCATGGTCATAATTGGGTGCTCACAGGGGACTTGGCAGTTTAATGTCACTGAAGAAGCCTCCTAGGGGTCATGCCACATTCATTCAACAAATATTTATGTAACAGATTCTTTATGTTGGACGATTATGCCAGGTTATGGGACTATGTCTGGGAACAAAAAATAGTCACAGATATTGGGGAGCTTATAATCTGGCAGGGGCAGAGGACATTGTGATGGTTAATTTGTTTGTCCACATGACTGGATACAGGATGGCCAGGCATTTGGTTAAACATTTTCTGGGTGTGTCTCTGAGGATGATTGTGGATGAGATTAAAATTTGAATTGATAGAGAAATTAAAGCAGATTCTCCCTGCTAAATGTACACACATCGTGCTTGTCCAATTGGTTGAATGCCTGAAGACAACAAAAAACTGACCTAAGAGGGAACTTCATTGGCCTGACTGCTTGAGTTGAAACATCAGTCTTTTTTTCTTATTTTTTTTCTTCTAAACTTGGATTTTTCTCCTATCTAATATATATATATATATATATGAGATATATTTATATATATCTCTCATATATATGAGATATATATATTTATATATGTTGTATATATAAATA